>CBXJ02000282.1:4728874-4855945 GCA_000612645.2 Trichuris muris
ATATATATATATATATATACAGGCGGCCCTCGTTATCCGCGGTTAATTCGTCCAAAGTTTTCAGCGTTTTACCGCGGATAACGAATTCCGCGTTGTATAGGATCCCCTATGAATAGGCCAAACAGCATGTATTCCAGGCGCGTATTTCGTCTTGCACCCTTGAATTCCTTCCCGAACGGTTATCATACCTAGCGATCCTTCGAATCTTGATACTACGGAATGTAGCTACGAGATAATGACATGAATGAGAGTGCGCTTGTCCAATGCGACCAGCCATCAGAGTCCAGGCCATTAGATAGAAGAAAGGACGAAATTAAGATGCTCTTCCTCTAAACACCTGGGAATCGCCTTGCTTTAATGAGCTAACCGATGTAGTGGTGCGCGGAATGGGTACAGAGCAGGGGAAATATAAAATACACAAGCGCACTTAAGCAGAAATACTGAACTTCACACAGAACTCATGCACAGAGAACAAAACGTCTACGGCAGAAACGTTTGGCGCATTAGGAATCAGATAATTTATCTGCTGTCTGTAAGTGGGCGCAGATCCCCTGAAGACCGGCCAGTCCTATGGTTTCTTGAACTTGTTGGTAGCGAAACTTCTCGCGTTAAAATGTTAGGCTCCGAAGCTGCCGGATCTTTATTTAAAAACATTGTTATAGGGAGCTGTTTCTTTTTTTTGTTCGCTTCATCGAATAAATCTTGTATCGTTATTCCTCGTGTAGCCATGATGCCACGTTCCATGGATAGATAATATTAATATTTGCGCACAGCGGGTGGGATCGACAACGCGCACAAAGCAATAACGAGCAATCAGAAAAATGACGCTTCATTAGCATTATGCACGGTTTAGAGAGCGTTGTGGGCAGAAAAAGTCTTTCGCGCCCGCCCAGATGATCACGCTCCTGCACAGGCATGCAACAACACTACTGCAACTACAATGCTGGCGAGCTGTGCGCATGTTTTTGTAAAAAGGTTACGTCACTATTTCACGCCGGAGAAATCGCGTTGTATAGAAACCGCGGATACCGGGACCGCGGATAACGAGGGCCGCCTGTATATATATATATATATATATATATATATATATATATATATATATATATATATATATATATATATATACAGTTGGGAATCCATTATCCGGAATGCTCGGGACCGGGGGTATTCCGGAGTTTGGAATATGTGGAATGCTTTGAAGTTATTGAGCTACCAGTACACTGTTAGCACATAGCTGCGTTCCTACAGCGTACCTTGTGCATTTCTACGAATACGTATACATAAGCAAGTGCTAAGGTTTGGGCCGAACCCAAGTACAAAATCCATTTACTGGCGCAGGTAGAGGTTGTAGGTAATCTCAAGCAGTTTATCTAAGAAATTAGTAGCTTCTTTCAATTATCGGGCGCGCCTTCCGCGGACGTCGAAGCGCTCTGCTCGGTGACGTTCTTGAACGCTTCGCTTAAGGTGATCTGCCTGGTTAATCGTGGTGTTTGTTGTAGAAGCTTTTCCTTGATTCTATAAATCGCCATGATGTCGTGCTCTGTCATGAACGCACGTTCCTCTAGTGCTTCAATAAGCTTGTCACACATTTTCACTCTCTCCTGTGTGGAAACCCTTTTTGCGGTGCTCACGACGTCCTCTTCGATTATGTTCACAATCATTCAAGACCATTTCAGCTATTTCGCCATCCGTCAGGGAAAAAGCGGTCGGAGCTTCGTTATCTATGTTAAACACCTCCTCGATGTCCACTTCTATATTACTAATGGACTCCAAAGGGAGGCTGTTCGCATACCTAAGCATACCTGACCAACGAATGTGTTGCTGTGTTACGATGATTTACAGGCGTCCCAGATTATCGTGCAAAAGATACGTCGCAAAATGTCATTTTCGCCTGTGACGTCATGTAAGTGACGTCATGTAAGCGCTAAAAAGTTCCGGATTTTGGACTACTCCGGATTTCGGAAGTTCCGGATAATGGATTCCCAACTGTATATATATATATATATATATATATATATATATATATATATATATATATATATATATATATATATATATATATATATATATATATATATATATACGAACAATTGCTTCAAGGTATTCCCCCTTGAGTAAAAACGTTTCACTATCAAAACGAATTTCCGTGCCTGGCAAACTCTTATTATATTGCCTTCTTCCAATCTTTATGTTTCTGTCCCATCGGCGAACGTGAGATTGCAATAGAATTGTTGTAGTGCATTTCATTGGAGAGACATCGCATGGCCCTAAGTTTATTGCTGTGAGCGTCAGTGGATATAGCGAATCATTGTGTCTCATTGTCTACTTTCTTGCCGTTGGAGCAGGTGTCCCACTTGGCCAGGTAATCAAAAGCGTCGTCGCACATTTTTTTGCTACTACAAGATTCTAGCGCTGTTGTCTAGAACAACGCGCTGGGATGTGCATATTGCACTTTGAAAGTGAACACAAGACGCTGCCTGCAATCTGGAAGCGTAACGAGCATTGGCAGACATTTCGATACGTAAAAAATTGGATCGCGAGTTTCAGCGCTGATTGCAAATCAACCTCACGCCACCGTGTCAGTGCATCGAAATTCGATGATTTACCACGGTGGCGTGAGGTTGCTTTGCAATCAACGCTGAAACTCGCCATCCAATTTTTAACGTATCGAAATGTCTGCCAGTGTTGGTTATGTTTCTAGATTGCAGGCAGCGTCTCGTGTTCATTTTCAAAGTGCAATCAATATGCACATCCCGGCGCGCTGATCAACACAACAGCGCTAGAAATCTTGTAGTTGCAAAAAAGTTCAACAATGCATATGATTACCTCGCCGAATGGGGTACCTGCACCAAAGGCAAGAAAGTTGGCAATCAGACACAAATGATTCGCCATATCCAATGACGCTCAGAGCAATAAACTTAGGCCCATGCGATATGCCTCCAACGAAATCCGCTGCAACAATTCCATTCCATTCTCACGTTCGCCGATGGGACAGAAACAAAGATTCGAGGAAGACAATAAGAACTTGCTAGGCAAGAAAATGCGTTTTGATAATAAAGCGTTTTTACCGAACGGGGGAAAACCGCGAAGCAATTGTTCGTGTGTATATGTATCTATATAGCAGATTTGCTTCTGTTTTACGGGGCAGGTGCAAATATACGAACAGTTCCTTCACGGTTCTCCCCCGTTGAGTAAAAGCGTTTTATTATGAAAACGCATTTTCTTTCTTCGCAAATTCTTATTATATTGTCTTCTTCCGATCTTTCTCTTTCAGTCACTTCGGCGAACGTGAGATTGGAATGCAATTCTTGTGACGCATTCCATTGGAGAGATATCGAATAAGCCTAAGTTTATTGCTCTGAGCGTCACTGGATGTAGCGAATCATTGTATTTAATTGCCAATTTTCTTGCCTTTGGAGCAGGTATTCCACTTGGCCAGGCAATCAAAAGCATCGTCGCACTTTTGTTTGCTCCTGCAAGATTTATGGCGCTGTTGTCTTCATCAACGCGCAGGGATGTGCATATTGCACTTTGACAAGGAAAACAAGACGCTGCCTGCAATCTAGAAGCGTAAGCAACATTGGCAGACATTTCGACACGTTAAAAATTGGATGGCGAGTTTCAGCGTTGATTGCAAAGCAACGTCACGTCACCGTGGTAGATCATCAAATATTGATCCCCTGACACGATGGAGTGCAGTTCCTTGGTAATCGACGCCAAAACTCGCCATCCAATTTTTTACTTATCGAAACGTCTGCCTATGTTGGCTACGCTTCCAGATTACAGCAGCGTCTCGTGTTCATTTTCAAAGTGCAATACGCAAATCCCCGCGCATTTATCAAGACAACAGCGGTAGAAATCTTGTAGTAGCAAAAAAAAGTGCGACGACGCTTTTGATTACCTCACCAAGAGGGATACCTGCCCCAAAGGCAAGAAAGTTGGCAATCATATACAATGATTCGCTACATCCAGTGACGCTCAGAGCAATATACTTAGGCTAATGCGATATCTTTCCAATGGAACGCCTCACAAGAATTGCACTCCAATCTCACGTTCGCCGAAGGGACAAAAACAGAAAGATTGGAAGACAATATAATAAAAATTTGCGAAGAAAGAAAATGTGTTTTCATAATAAAACGCTTTTACTCAACGGGGGAGTACCGTGAAGGAACTGTTCCCATATGTGCACGTGCCCCGTAACACAGAAGCAAATCTGCTGTATATATACATATATACACACGAACAACTGCTTCGCAGTTTTCCCACTTTCAGTAAAAACGCTTTATTATCAAAACCGCAGTTTCTTGCCTGGCAAGTTCTTATTATATTACCTTCTAGCAATCTTTATGTTTCTGTCCCATCGGCGACCGTGAGAATGGAATGGAATTGCTGCAGTGGATTTGGTTGGAGACATATCGCATGGGCCTAAGTTTATTGCTCTGAGCGTCAGTGGACATAGCGAATCATTGTGCGTGATTGCCTACTTTTTTGCCTTTGGTGGAGGGATCCCACTCGGTGACGTAATCAAATGCGTTGTCGCACTTTTCTTTGCTACTGCAAAATTTCTAGCGCTGCTGTGTTAATCAATGCGCTGGGATGTGCATATTGCACATTGAAAGTGAACACAAGACGCTACCTGCAATCTAGAAGCATAAAGAGCATTGGCAGACAATTCGATACGTTAAAAATTGGATGGCGAGTTTCAGAGTTTATTGCAAAGCAACCTCACGCCACCGTGGTAAATCATCGAATTTAGATGCTCCGCTAAGAGTATTGACAGGTACAAGGGTAGTACCTGATAGTTGATGTCGCGAGCTCAGACGGTCCAGCGGAGAGGCTTGCAGAACCGCCGGCTGAGTGGGCAGTCGACCTCTATTTTATGGCCTGATAATGAGTACACGAGGAGTACCAGAACCCTATATATATATATATATATATATATATATATAGTGGGTCGTCGTTATCCGCGATTTCTGTACAACGCGATTTGTCCAGCGTGAAATAGTGACGTCACCTTTTCACAAAGACGTGCCCACCGCTCGCCAGCATTATAGTTGCACAAGTGGCGTTGCATGCCTGTGCAGCAGCGTGATCATCTGCGCGGGCGCGAAAGATTTTTGTGCCCACAACGCTGTCTAAACCATACACAATGCTAATGAGCCGTTGTCATTTTTCTCAATGCTCAATATTGCTTCGTGCAAGTTGTCGATCCTGCCCTCTGTACGCAAATATCCTCAATCCATGGGACATGGCATCATGGTTATATGAGGAATAACGACTTCGTTGAAGCCGCTACTAGATTTACTCGGTTAAGCGAAGAAAAGGGAGAGACATCGGCCTATAACAGTGTTTTTAAATAAAGATCCAGCAGCTGCGGACCCTAACATCTGAAGGCGTGAAGTTTCGCCACGAACAACTTCAAGAAACCCAAGGACTGGCTAGTCTCCAGAGGATCTGCACCAACCTACAGAAAGTGGGTAAATTTTCTGATTCCTGATGCGCCAAACGTTTCTGCCGTAAACGTTTTCTTCTATGTGATGTTCAGTATTTCTGCTTAAGAACGCCGGTGAATTTTATATTTCCCATGCTCTATACCCATTCGGCGCACCACTACATCGCTTGGCTCATTAAAGCAAGGCGATTCCCAGGTGTTTAAAGAAAGAGCATCATACTTTCGTCCTTTCTTGTATCTAATGGCCAGGACTTTGATGGCTAGCCCCATTGAACAACCGCAGTCCAGCCTCATTCATGTCATTACCTCGTAGCTAGATTCCGTAGCACCAAGACTCGAAGGATCAGTAGGTATGATAACCGTTCGGGAAGGAGTTCAAGGGGTAGGACGGAATATGTGGCTGAAATACAAGCCATTTGACCTTCTCCATAGAGAATACTACATAACGCGGAATTCGTTATGCGCGGCGTAACGCTCAAAATCCGGGACGAATTAACCGCAGATAACGAGGGCCGACAGCATGTAAAATGCCAAAGCAAGACTGGATGGAACAGTGTCCACACAAAGGGGCCGCCGACAATCATTGGATCCTACTAAAATCATGGACCAAGCAATTAAAGCATCGGGAATAGTGGAACAGGCTGCCCATTCCCCTGGTCCATTTAATCCACATGTCCTTTGCTACGAGACGCACTTCAACATGAGAAAATCAAAGATGCGTTTTTCATAAAACACAATGTTACAATTAACCGATAGCCTGGATTAAAAGTCAGTGATATTAGGACTTCCATTATCAGAGAAAAAGCTTGCTGTGATGCCTCAAGACTCATATAAAGTTTCAGTTGACCAAACAGTTTTAAACTCATTCTTAGTTTAAAACATACACCTTAGTACACTGTCTTACACCCCACTACTGTATTTCTCATTTTTTACCGCTGAAGACAGGATACGGTTGATCTCGAAAGCTTCCGCCCTCTTAATAAAGTCTATTCAACGGTGTCTGTCGTACTATGAAATCGATTTGATAGTACGACAGACACCGTTGAATAGACTTTATTAAGAGAACCGAAGCTTTCGGGATCAACCGTATCCTGTCTTCAGCGGTAAAGAATTCGAAATACAGTAGTGGGGTGTAAGACAGGGTGCTAGGGTGTATGTTTTAAACCAAGAATGAGTTTAAAACTGTTTGGTCAACTGAAACTTTATATCAGTCTTGAGGCATCACAGCAAGCTTTTTCTCTGATAATGGAAGTCCTAATATCACAGACTTTTAATCCAGGCTCTCGGTTAATTGCAACATTGTGTTTTATGAAAAACGCATCTTTGATTTTCTCAAGTTGAAGCGCGTCTCGTAGCAAAGGATATGTGGATTAAATGGACCAGGGTAATGGGCAGCATGTTCCACTATTGCCGATGCTTTAATTGCATGGTCCATGATTTTAGTAGGATCCAATGATTGTCGGCGGCCCCTTTGTGTGGATACAGTTCCATCCAATCTTGCTTTGGCATTGTTGTAACGAGTGACATTAGCCATATGTCCACTAAATCTGTGGCTTAATGTATGATGCTGAACAGTTACATTTCAATTCATAAACAATACCTTCTCTCTTGGTAGTTGGAACCTTGACCTTATCATTTTTGAAGATTGACCTCAATTTCCTTGAGCCAGTGAAGAATAGTTTAAACTTCAGCTTCTCACTAATGTTAAGAATTTCCTCTGCTATTCCTTGGTAATAAGGTAGTACAAGAGTGGGAATCGTACATGAGCTCTCTTTCTTGTCATTCGATTCATGTAACATTCTGTTGCTAGTCGAAGTAATGAGTTTTTGGGCTAACCATTAGCAGTTAGACTTCTGATAATGTATCCAGTTTCTGTTTGTAAAAATTCGAGACTACATATGTTCAAAGCACTGTCAACCATAGCATTGATAATACCAATGAACACAGAACGGTGATGGCGTGAAGAGAAATTAAGGTACCGATCCGAACGGATAGGTTTTCCATAGACAGTAGTCTTTAGTTGGGTATCATCTTTAATGACCAAGGTATCCAAGAAAGGCAACTTGTTGTTTAATTCTCTTTCAATGGTAAAAATGATATGTTCCGGAAATAAACCATTCAAGTGTCGTAGAAATACGTCTTCTTTGCCCATCTCTGTGATAGCGAAAATATCGCCAACTTAACGTTTGAAGATTTTTTGGGCAAAAGGCATTGTCAATAGTAGAAAATGTCAACTCTTCTAAGTATTCGATGAGAACCTCAGCTATGGCCGGTGGCAGGGTGCTGCCCATAGGAGCACCATTCTGTTGTAAGAAAAAGTTTCCTTGGAAGTGGAAACAGTTGGCTTCACGCATGCAAAAAGAGACCAATCTTTTCACGTGATGGGGATTTTGCTTTGTTCTATCTTTTAGAGTTTCATCATTGCTTAACAATTGTTCTAGACGATCCATAATGGGTTCCAAGGTGAAAAGGTTTTTAACGTCTTAACTAACCAAGATATCGTTGTCTGTTATTGATATATTTCTGATTTCGTTGGAAAATTCTTTGCTGTTTTTGACATGGGACAATCTAGATACTAACAGTGGGTTGATGACGTCTTTTGAATAACTGCACAACCCAGACGTGATCGTATTGATGGTTGAAACAATCGGTCTTAAAGGTATATCTTCTTTGTGAATTTTCGGTAGACCATATAGTTCAGGGATGTGACAGTTGCAGTGGAAATCTTCTTCGCAATCTTGGATAGTCTACTGTCATTTGTTTCAGAGATAATCTCATTGAGAATGGTAAGCATTTTCTTTCTAATGGATACCGATGGATTTTCAGAAATTGGTTTGTACAACTCATCAGATAGCGATTGCAACATTTTTTCGACGTAAACAGAACAGTCCAAAACTACCACCACGTTTCCTTTATCAGCTTTCGTGATCAACATGTCATGGTGCGACCATAACTCTTTTATGATCTTTTGTTCTTGTGTCTCGAGGTTTGGAGAAGGTCTTTGAAAGTGGTGTAATAAGCCCACTATAGTACCCTTGATCTCAGATGCTTTGCCTGGATCAATGCACGAGAGGCTGTTTTCAACCGAAGCTATTAGGTCGAGTATTGGTGGATTTTTTGGTGTTGGGATCAAGTTCAGTCCTTTCGCGAAAACTCTTTGTTGAGCCTCTGTTAGATTATGTGAACTACGATTGACCACTATTTTCTTAAGATCAACCAAGTGGTTAATTGGATTGCTTCTTGATCTTTCAAAAATCCATGTGCGTGTACCAACCAATGTTTCATATTTTTTGTGAAGGATCGATTTTTGCGCAATGTTTGCTGAATTTGCAGAAATGGAAACACGACGGCTAAGCTGAACCATTGAGTAATGATCTAAACTTTGAACCAACTGTGATGCTATTCGCTCAATATCCATTTTTAACCAAGCGATGGTTCTTCGGTGATCTCTGATAGTGCTTCTAAGCGAGGCAAAACCTGCATTGGAGAGGATACTGGAAGTCTGCTTCTTCCATGGATGACCCCATTTTAATCGAAATGTTCTAGGAAGAACGTTCATATCTGTGCATTTCAATAAGAACGTCCGTTTTCCTTTCACAACTGCCAATTTTATGTATGAGCGTTCCAAGATTCTTGCAAATTTTAAGCAATTTATATTTTTAATTATATCAACCGTGCTAACGGCACAGAAGGATTAAAATTTGCAACAATCTTGGAAAGCTCATACATAAAATTGGCCGTTGTGAAAGGAAAACTGACGTTCTTATTGAAATGCAGAGATATGAACGTTCTTCCTAGAACATTTCAATTAAAACGGGTTCATCCATGGAGCAAGCAGACTTCCAGTATCCTCTCCAATGCAGGTTTTGCCTCGCTTAGAAGCACTATCAGAGGTCACCGAAGAACCATCGTTTGGTTAAAAATGGATGTTGAGCGAATAACATCACGCTTGGCTCAAAGTCTTGATCATTACTCAAGGGTTCATCTTAGCCGTCATGTTTCCATATGTGCAAATTCAGCATACATTGCACAAAAATCGATCCTTCACAAAAAATATGAAACACTGCTTGGTACACGTACATGGATTTTTGAAAGATCAAGAAGCAATCCAATTAACCACTTGGTTGATCTTAAGAAAATAGTGGTCAATCGTAGTTCACATAATCTAACAGAGGCTCAACAAAGAGTTTTCGCGAAAGGACTGAACTTGATCCCAACACCAAAAAATCCACCAATACTCGACCTAATAGCTTCGGTTGAAAACAGCCTCTCGTGCATTGATCCAGGCAAAGCATCTGAGATCAAGGGTACTATAGTGGGCTTATTACACCACTTTCAAAGACCTTCTCCAAACCTTGATAGACAAGAACAAAATATCATAAAAGAGTTATGGTCGCAACATGACATGTTGACCACGAAAGCGGATAAAGGAAACGTGGTGTTGTTTTGGCCCGCTCTGTTTACGTCGAAAAAATGCTGCAATCGCTATCTGATGAGTTATACAAACCAATTCCTGAAAATCCATCGGTATCTATTAGAAAGAAAATGCTTACCATTCTCAATGAGATTATCTCTGAAACAAATGACAGTAGACTATGTTGAAAATGCTGTATCTATGAACGGGCGCGTTAGTTCTCATGATTACCCTGCACTTACGGAATCTTTTCAGCCCGTTAACACCGCACAGTAAAATTTATTGATGAAGCTTTCGGGAATCGCCTTTTCCCGCAATCAGTGCATAAGGAATGGCAACGATGCCTTGGAATACCAAGGCATCGTTGCCACTCCTTGTGCGCTGAGGACGGGAAAAGGCGATTCCCGAAAGCTCTATCAATAAAGTTTACTTTTTGGTGTTAACGGGCTGAAAACATTCCGTAAGTACAGGGTAATCATGAGACAGTAGACTATCCAAGATTGCGAAGCAGATTTATTTCCACTGCAAGTGTCACATCCCCGAACTATATGGTCTACCGAAAATTCACAAAGAAGGTATACGTTTAAGACCGATTGTTTCAACCATCAATACGGTCACGTCTGGTTGTGCAGTTATTTAAAAGACATCATCAACCCACTATTAGGTTGTAGATTGTCTCATGTCAAAAACAGCAAAGAATTTTCCACCGAAATCAGAAGTATCTCAATAACAGACAACGATATCTTGGTTAGTTACTATGTTAGAAACCTTTTCACCAGCATTCCTTTGGCACCCACTATGGATCGTCTAGAACAATTGTTAAGCAATGATGAAACTCTAAAAGATAGTACAAAGCTAAAGCCCCATCACGTGCAAAGATTGGTCTCTTTTTACATGCGTGAAGCCAACTGTTTCCACTTCCAAGGAAACTTTTTCTTACAACAGAATAGTGCTCCTATGAGCAGCACCCTGTCACCGGCCATAGCTGAGGTTTTCATGGAATACTTAGAAGAGTTGGCATTTTCTACTATTGACAATGCCTTTTGCCCAAAAAATCTTCAAACGTTACGTTGACGATATTTTCGCTATCACAGAGATGGGCAAAGAAGACGTATTTCTAAGACACTTGAATGGTTTATTTCCGGAACATATCATTTTTACCACTGAAAGAGAATCAAACAAGTTGCCTTTTTTGGATACCTTGGTCATTAAAGATGATACCCAACTAAAGACTACTGTCTATAGAAAACCTACCCATTCGGATCGGTACCTTAATTTCTCTTCACGCCATCACCGTTCTGTGTTCATTGGTATTACCAATGCTATGGTTGACAGAGCTTCGAATATATGTAGTCCTGAATCTTTACAAACAGAAACTGGATACATTATAAGAAGTCTAACTGCTAATGGTTACCCCAAAAACACACTACTTCTACTATCAACAGAAGGTTCTATGGATCGAGCAACAAGAAAGAGAGCTCATGTACGATTCCCACTCTTGTACTACCTTATTACCAAGGAATAGCAGAGGAAATTCTGAACATTAGTAAGAGGCTGAACTTTAAAGTATTCTTCACTGGTTCAAGGAACTTGAGGTCAATCTTCAAAAATGATAAGGTCAAGGTTACAACTACCAAGAGAGAAGGTATTGTTTATGAATTGAAATGTAACTGTTCAGCATCATACATTAAGCCACAGATTTAATGGACATATGGCTAATGTCACTCGTTACAACAATGCCAAAGCAAGATTGGATGGAACAGTATCCACACAAAGTTGCCGCCGACAATCGTTGGATCCTACTAAAATCATGGACAAAGCGATTAAAGCATCGGCAATAGTGGAACATGCTGTCCATTGCCTTGGTCCATTTAATCCACATATCCTTTGCTATGAGACGCGGTTCAACTTGAGAAAAATCAAAGAAGCGTTTTTCATAAAACACAATGTTTCAATTAACCGGGAGCCTGGATTAGAAATCAGTGATATTTGGACTTCCATTATCAGAGAAAAAGCTTGCTGTGATGCCTCAAGACTCTTATAAATTTTCAGTTGACCAAACAGTTTTAAACTCATTCTTGGTTTAAAACATACACCTTAGCACCCTGTCTTACACCCCACTACTGTATTTCTCATTCTTTACTGCTGAAGACAGGATACGGTCGATCCCGAGAGCTTCCGTTCTCTTGATAAAGTCTTCTCAACGGTGTCTGTCGTACTATCAAATCATGTTCAATTGATAAGTAATATTAGTACGACTTTCACCGTTTAACCTTTATTTCAAAATACTCGGAGCTTTCAGGGTAGCACACACCCCGTCATCAGCGACTAATGAACATTCATTAGTCGCTGATGACGGGGTGTGTGCGACCCCGAAAGCTCCGAGTATTTTGAAATAAAGGTTAAACGGTGAAAGTCGTACTAATATACCTTATCACGTATAACTACACCGTTACGAAGCATCCGGTTTTCAATCATGTTCAATTACACCGTTACAAAAGTCCCAATTTTTAAATAAATAAATAAATAAATATATATATATATATATATATATATACATTGTGTAAAAGGACTGCAGAATAACCCGTTCATAAAAGATTCTATATTTGATAGCGGAGCTTTCGGGACCTACCTTGGTCCCGTCGACAGCGCAAGTAATCGTCACGAATAAAAGCCGATAAGCAATGTCATGCTTAGACAATATTTTAAACCTACATAAGCGAATTCAATACTTTAAACTACCTATTTCCTCTTTTAAAGTGATCGTCTTTCCTTGAGTTCCTATGAACTTGAATTTTCTATCAAGCTTCTCTTTCCTGTTTGGGTTATACTTTTTTTCATAACGAGCCGCCCTAGGAACCGGTGCTTCATATGCTTGTTGTTCCTCTATGCGTGATGGGCTCTACGAAGGCGCATCCCGTCTTAATCGCCACAGTAGACCAGATGTTACTAATCTCTTTCCCTTCATCCCTATTTATGCAAACGTTGTGGCGGATGGAAAAAACTTCTTTAATTTTTCTAATTCTGTAGTATTGTTCATGTTTCAGTATCGAACAACTCATTTGCTTGTTCGCCAGGGGACAGTCTACTGAATGCTCGACCAAGGCTGAGGTATTGACCGCCTCTTTCATGATCTCGACTGGATCTCTCTTTTATGTTCTCCCTCATGACTCTACCGTTTCCCTCTCAATCTCTTCTCTGCGTTCTTATACCTTGTCAATGCCATCTTGTGTTCCTTCAGTCTGTGTAGCACACTGTGTCCTGTTTCTCCAATATACGTTGTTCCGCAACCACAGTTCATACTGCAAAACACCCCTGGTCGTTTGTCTGGCTGGATATTGATCTTGTCAGATTGTAAGATTGATCTAAGGTTCGGCTGACTTTTGATAGCAATTGGTTACAACGAATGCTTCTCGCAATTTGCCTAATCTTCTCCCCAGTACCCGGGTATATACTGGCGTATAAGGCGAGTCCATAATGCGGAAAACTGGACCGCAAAATTAGGGGTCGACTTGTACGCCAGGTCGACTTATACGCCTTAAGGACAAAATCCCATAGGGACAAGTTGTCCACTTGCAGTAATACTTGGGCGTAAGGATTTTAAGATTCCAGCATTTTGAACAATAAGTCACTAAAATTGCTTAATTTTAAACCTTTCCATTGCTATAAACACGACCAAGTTAGTTCGTACACTTCACTTAAGATAGTTCGCCGTATTCAGTTAACATATTAACACTTAAGATGAATCATAACAGCACTAAACTAAAATCAAGAGGTCGACCTATACCCCCGACATGGGCAAATGACGAAAATTAGACCACAAAATTAGCGCTCGACTTATATGCCGGTCGACTTATACGCCGGTATATATATATATATATATATATATATATATATGGGCCTTCACCATCTTACTTAGTGACTGCCACCCCTCGTCTTTCAAGAGATACGTGGACGACATCTTTGCAATAACAACAAGAGGAAAGGAGGAGGCTCTTCTGGAACACTTAAACGGTCTTTGTCCAGCAATTAAGTTAGCAATTGAGAAGGAAAGTAACAAAATACTGCCCTTTGTAGACTTACTAGTGATAAAATGAGGTTCGCTTAAAACTACAGTTTATAGAAAGACTACGCATTGGAATAGACATTTAAACTCTTCCTTGCACCACCCGATCATCGCAAAAGGAGGTATAGTAAAAGGCATGGTCGACCGTGCCATAAGAGTTTGCGATCCGCCATATTTAAACCCAGAACTAAAAAATGGTGTTGTATTTTCACGGATTCTTACCGCTGTTTTTGTACGCTGATGGTTCTATAAGTGAACTATTAATAACACGGTCTCCCTACCAACGGCTGGATGAGAGTAGTTATAAGAAGACGGTCAGGTTTTCTCTCGAATATTTCGGAACGCTCGAGTTCCACCTTCATCGAGCAAGAGAAACTTTTTACTCCGTTTTCAGGTTAAATACGAATCAGAGACAAAGGAGGAAGGAAGAACAGACCAGCTCGGTAAGGTGCAACACCTGCTTTTATTTACAACAGCATTCCAAACCTTGCTGACCTGTGTGTCCCTATCGCTATTCATGGAAGGATTATGTCTTGAATACAATATGCTTCATCACGGGTTGTTGTATTTAGAAGTTTCTTTACACGGCAGTTGAACCCGTTTATTGAACCGAAAAAAGTACAATGTAAATCAACGATGAAATACACGTACCTTTAACGAGAATGTTCGAAGCTTTCGGATCTACCCGTTCTGTCATCAACGCTAATGACGTAAGAGACAGCTTCCGAAAGCTATGCAATATTTATTGCTCAATAAAAGCAATAAACGGGAAATTGCCGTGTTTCCAACTAAGAAAAAACGATGAGGTTTTACCCCGTTCCTGGAAATCCTATTTTCAATTACACTTAAAACAGGAAAGCAGCAATACGACAGAAAGAAACACGAAACCCGTTACAAAGCATCCAGTATTCAGCACTGACATTGCTACTATTTACAAAGAGCCATTAAATAAATTTAATGGAAAACCACTGCCTGAAGACTTACAGCGATCACAGACTTGGTGACGGTGCTTTAAAATTCTTATTTGCCTATAAGTCTGAAAAGCACTCACAGGAAATGTACAACGAAAGCAATGTCAACTGCTTCCGCCTCAGTGGCCCTGTTTCCCAAATAGGCCCGCTGAATTGAAATACGCATACGAGATTAAAGGATTAAAGAGAAACATGGCAAACGATATCTTCGGCGAACGGGGCAAGAAATTCTTCCCGTGAATTAAGCATCCACTTGGTTGAGTTACATTAAAGGATAAAGCCTTTTGCTCATTCGTTTTCGACAAGTCGCATTTCTGCAGATTGATCATGTCAAGCGAAGGATAATTATTGATATGACGGGAGCTTGGAAAGTGCTATCCCATTAGCAGCCATAATTGTTTACAACATATGGCTTGTACGCTAAATTCAAAGTGGTTTACTCAATGGAGGGAGCATCAATCAGCTGAAGTGACGGAATGCGTCACTTGGCATGTTAAAGCTAGAAGAATGTTGGCAAAGGCTTTAACCGCTTAGCTTCCTGTCAAATTAAATAACTGCCAAAAAAGGAACAACAGTTTCGTAAGCCAATTTATTGGACTTACTTCGTTGTCGATCCTTCTTGAAGATAATTAGATGCAAAGTTGCGAATGTTGTTCGCATGTCGCTGCTTTGTTTTGTCGTCAGTAAGCAAACGCTGGCTTGTTTCCAGTATATCGACCAAGGAAAAATCGGCACCGCAATAAATTTCTTTCAAAACATTTTCCGGCAGAATTGAGACAGCTAAATAGTCGTACAATCGACCAGCAACGGCTTTGGCACACTGTGGCCCGGCATGACCGTCGAACACTGAAGAAGGAAACTTGAAATACGAATACATTTGGGCAGACAAACCTCCGAAGAAATAGGAATTGTCTAATCGACAGTACCCCTCTGCGTGTTGATCTTCGCATGGTGAATTGGCCGGCAAATGATTGTAGTCGTAGCTTTGAACAAAGGCTGAAGTTTAATGGCAACGGTAAGCATATAATCTGTTTCTTTTTCTCAGTGACTGCTTTATGGCGTTAGTAAAAAATCATAGGAAACAAACAGAGCAATTGAACAGCACGTTAGGTCCATTCCAACAAATAAGATATCTAATAACTGCGCTGTATTTCAACATACAGGCTACATGAGCAATATCAATTACGTTATTTCAAAGGCCGAATTTACCCTTCTTGAGAAAACGCAAAACGCACTGTCAGCAGAACCTGTTCCCAAGAGAATCACATGCACTTGAAAAGTTACGTCAATAACAACCCAAACTTCAAGTGGTTGTTCTTCCCTTCGTACCTTTCAACGCATAATAATCAATGCTTTTAAAGAAATACCATCACTGACTCCAATACAAAATAAGAAACTTGGAATTCCATATGAAAAGTCCAACGTAAAAAAATCAGTTTCACTCAAGACTAAAGATGAGGAAATACAAATAAAAGTATACCCAACTTTGCAACGACTTGGAATTTTCGTTTTTCCGAAGCAACCGATCAACTTCGGCATGTGTAAGCTGATACTGAGTTGCTACCAGCAGAGCTTCACCGGTTCGAAAGTGAGCGCTTTGAGCGTAACGAAAAATCGAAACGGCCAAAGTGGATTTCAGCAGACGTTTGCACACAACCCTCAAACTGCTCACCGTCATGGAGCGAAAGGCAAATGACGACGAAGGTTTAACCATCTGAAATACGACCAGACTCAAAGGGGACGAAGTAGTAGTCAAGAATGAGCCAGAATATGACTGGCCAGAACCAACACTTAAAAGAAAAATTGATAAACCACAGACAGGACGAATTCAAAGTGAAAATGCGTACTTCAGCAGAAATGAAACACTTTCAAAGTAAAAAAGGCAATAAATAGTAGTCAGGTTTGTTTGATTTCACGTTAACTTCACCCAAGCAAAATGAACAACAGGATCGTTCTAACGAAGGCCGTTAACTACTTCTGACCAATTATATATTTAATTTCATTCCCTTTTACTGCTACCAAATCTAGGTTTTGCTACGGTTGTGTTAGGTTTGGTTGCCCACAAAGAAACGGTAACACAAAGGGCAAGCACTTTTACAGCTAAAGGATATTTGGTGCTTGTGGAGTATCTGGCCGGCGCTACGACATGCGTGACCTCCTCGTGGAGTGGAACTTGGCCGCAAGATCCCTTGCAACAGATGCAGTTCTGCGCAATCCGGTGACAATTGGAGGTCCTTACGGTTGAAGTAGACGAAAGTCTTTTCGCCAGAAGAAAAATACAACCGAGGGTGGACTTCCCCCCAGCAGTGGATATTTGGGGGCGTCTTCCGCGAAACCGGTCAATGCTTCCTCGGTGAGGTTGCAGATCGCAGCAGCACCACGCTCATCCCGGTTATAAAAGATCACATTATGCCTGGACCGCCGTCACTTCGGACGAATGGAGGGATTACCACAGTCTGTCAGATGAAGTTACACAGACTGTGGAATCCCTGTGATCCCAGGCAAAGCGCCTGAACAAAACCCGGTGAAGAACGCACTGGCGTATGTTGCAGTTGTACCTGTGCGAGTTCATGTGGCGCAGAAGACTCGGTGACGACCCGTTTGACAAAATTTTGGCCGATATTGCATCGCACTGGCTCCCCGAATAAAACATTCCCCGTGATATTTGTACATACTGTCAGTAATCCACAATTTGCATTCGCAGCTAGTTCGTGTTACTACTTAATAAACGTATTACAACGTTTCTTCGAGTTGAACTTGCATATTGTAATGAACCTTCCACTACACAACGTCGTGAACACTGCTGCGCAATTCAATACATCTAGCTTTTTAGGGGAAAATAATCCCTACGTTACGATCCTCAGGCACTAACCCCGCGTACGCCATTCAACTTCGGGAATAGACGCAGTGCGAATCACCATGTATCACTAAACACGCGGCAGTTTGCGGAATGGGGAATTTGCGTCGGCGCTAATTCCCCATTCCGCACAAAGGATGACATAACTTTACATTGCCTTTAACGACGCGCAGGTTGCCGGGAAGATACTCCACAAGACCGGATGTTCTGTTTCGTGGCACACCCTGTCACGAAACTCCGTCGTTCCATTTCCCTGGGCCCAGAGGCAATGTGCTTGCCGACTCTTGAAGAGCAGAATGGGGTTAAGGTGTGCGTGTTGTTGTCTCGCTTCGGTTTCGTACGAAGTTTTAAGTAAAATACTTCTACTCGGTTCCTCTTGTTCGTTTCACGGTCGTGTTTCACGACACAGCCTAATGCGACAAATAAAAATGTCTCAGAAACCTCAGTTTCCTGGCAACCTTACAGGCTACTCCTCTTCTGCCCTAACGTAATATCAAGCCAAAGTGTAATAACAAGGTACCTGGCAACTTGGAGGTCAAACTGAGCTTCTTTGCGTTTCATGTTTATTCCTGCTACACTGCAGTACTGCTTACGGATTTCCGGTAGTGACAAATTTGTCTGCTGCTTCGGGTTTAATAAACTTGATTGTCTTTTAAGTGAAGGCCTGTTGGCGTAACATACGTAGCAACAACTTGTTGTTCTTAGATGACAGGCAAACAAAGGCACCCAGCAAAGAGCAGATAATGGCCCCGGATGTCACAAGTACGCAATAGTTATTTTTGGATTCCAATAGTTCCATCCTGACAGCTAAATAGCAGAAAGTTGTTGACGTCTGGGTGAAATTATTGGAATCTTATAAACGACTAAGCTCACTTCAGGCGGCGGTTTGCTTTGTGCGTATCAATCTGCTTATTCAAATCCACTGAGCAACTACATCGACTACGAAGCGTCAACATCGGAATTAGGATTGTCCGGTTGGTTCCGGTCAATGGTAGTGTGTTTAGAGTAGTGAAAGCTCTCTCTCTTTCACTACATCTACTGTAGTGAAAGCTCTCTCTCCGAAATGTTCCATAAATATTTCTGCTAAAATTGGTGAGAGCGAGCTGCCCATTGATACTCCGTTCTTTTGACAGAAGTGACGGTTCTGAAATCTGAAAAAGTTTCCTTCTATCATTTCAGATTTTCAGAACTATTTCACAACCGTTACTTCTGTCAAAAGAACGGAGTACCAATGGGCAGCTCGCTCTCACCAATTTTAGGAGAAATATTTATGGAACATTTCGAAGAGAAAGCTTTCACTACAGTAGATGCTACCATTGAACCAACCTTCTTCAAAGGATATGTGGATGACATATTTGCCATCACCAAGGTTGGCACAGAAGAACGGCTTCTTGAACATCAAAATAATCTCTTTCCCGAAAACATCTCACTGACGATTAAGAAGGAGAAAAATAGATCTCTGCCTTTCCTGGATGCTCACGTCATTAGGGAAAACACATCCCTAATAACAAAAGTCTACCGAAAAGCCACCAACTCGGACAGATACCTGAAATGCACCTCTCACCATCACGGATCGGTGAAAACAGGTATTATCGCAGGAATGGTAGACAGAGCGGTGGCCATTTGTGACCCAAGGTTCCTTCGCTCTGAACTAAGGCACATTAAACACACGCTCACTTAGAACGGTTACCCTCCGGCTCTCATAACATCTGTCATAAACCGCAGGCTACATATGCCAACGAGACGTAGTTCACCGAAGGAACCCACCGACCCCTTAGTCGTTTTACGATACTACCAGAACATCGGTGAACAAATAAAACGTTTGGGTAAGACCTTAAACTTCCGCGTTTACTTTACGAGTTCTCCAAGCCCACGGGCACTTGTCAGAACGGACAAAGTTCAGGTAGCCGCATCGGATAGACCTGGTGTGATTTACGAGATTAAATGTGGTTGCAACGCCTCCTATATAGGGGAAACGGGCAACACTTTATTTCACAGGTTCGCCGAACACATGGGAGCACTGACGAGGTACAAGAACGTCCAAAGCCGATTGAACGGGACACAAAGCCGAGGACGAGGCCGCCCTCCGACACTGGATCCACGGAAGACAATGGAGAATGCCATCAAAGCCTCCGCCGTTGTCGAACATTCTGTAGTAAAAACGGATTCCCGCTGTGGGCTGCCGCTCCCCACGTTTGTGATGGCTGTCACCAGGAGCAACGCCGAAAGCGTCAACTGGGTGCGCCTTTGACGGCATCATCCATCACCAGTCGACCACCCGGTGAGGGATGCAGCTGCAAAGGCAACTCGCCTGGTGTGGCGTCCAACCCGACCAAGGACGACAATATATAAGCGCGGCTGGGTAACTGTTGCGGGTTCGGTGTGCAATAAACGTATACTGTGTTCGTCGAGTTAGACCTACAGCTGAACACAGGATGTTTGGGAACGGGACCGTTTGTCATCTCTGATCTTCAGTACGGTGGATGCCCGTTGGAGCTTCTGGTGTCTGAAATAGACCACGAAACACGCCCTACCAACGGATGGCTGGGCAGTTATCAGGAAAAATCGAACACTAGTGTAACCTCGAAGCTTTCGGAACCGCCTTGTTCCGTTCTCAGCGCGTTTGGGAATAACAATGTTTAATCCAAGTTGGGGTTATTTAAAGGCCTAGGAACGGGGTCAGGTGGTATGGTGCAACATCTGGTTTTATTGATAAGTCATCAATAAAACTGAAACAAAAACTAAATAAAACTAAAACATCCCACAGCATATATATCAATAAAACATCAATAACAATACTTATCAATAAAACCAGATGTTGCACCATACCACCTGACCCCGTTCTTAGGCCTTTAAATAACCCCAACTTGGATTAAACCTTGTTATTCCCAAACTCGCTGAGGACGGAACAAGGCGGTTCCGAAAGCTTCGAGGTTGCACTGGTGTTCGATTTTTCCCTGATAACTGCCCATCCATCCGTTGGTAGGGCGTGTTTTGTGATATATTTCAGACACCAGAAGCTCCAACGGGCATCCACCGTACTGAAGATCAGATATGCAATGGCTGCCATTTTCGCTGATACCTAAGCCTAGGGGTAAACATAACGTATCAATTTCGTCAGCACTACGTCTGTGCTCACCAATTCATGCCTTATTTACTTTCCGCTAAATTTGCACTGCATGCATGCTCTCCGACGAGCAATGGCTACCGAACGCTCAGACCACGCACGTCGTCCGATCTCTAAGCGATTGCACTAGTATGAATGAATGGGTCAATCGCAGGAGAAAGTTTGGCAGGACACTGTATCCCTAGGCAAACCGAATGGCGCGGAGATGGTACTGCCGTCCTTCTCAAGAAAGAAGGGGCCCATACGTGCGTCAAGAGGTACTACAACTCATAAACGTTTACTGCATGCGCAGGTATTAGCGTCTGCGCGATGCGATCATCTGCGCTCAGATCAAGTGGTACAGGCTCCCCTATTCTCCTTCCTGGTTCTTCAGTGTATTCATTCGCAAAATGAATGAAGTCGCAACCCTGGGTTCCGCGAAAACACCGCTGAGCCGCAGCATTGCGTTCGTCGAAAACACCTCTTGACCTAGGCGCTGACGGATTCCTTCCCCAATTGAGCTGTCGGTCCCCTTAGTAAACCATTCGTAATGTCTGACACCCAAGCAACGGTACTGAACTTTTCAGCCCTGAGCAACATGATACCCGATGAAGAGCATGCAGTTCGTTTCCTTCAGGAGTGGGACATCTTGCATCGCTAAAGACGGCGCTCTTGAGGTGAGCAGATATCCCTGTCCATAGGAACGTCTGCAGTGCGTCCCGGTGGAGAAGCACGAAGGCGCAGTGCCACAAGAACGTCGCCGTGCGTAAGGGCACGTGGCGCGAAGGTGAGGGACTATGAGCAAGGGGGACATATTATGACGAACAACAATTGCGTTGTAGGAGCCAGGTTGCCGCTAACAACAATCATCCGCTTCCTTTACGCATGGGAGCCACGGTTACACCACGTGTAAGCTCTGCGTATAGTAACTGGGTATGACGAAATCAACGGCAATCGAGTGGAACCATGCCGTTCGATCAGCTGCGGCTGAAGCTGTCATGCGCCATCCGGTGAAAATTGGAGGTCCAGACCCAACGGTTGAAATAGACGAAAGTCTCTTCTCGCGAAGAAAGTACAACCGACGCCGGACCTACCCCTAGCAGTGGGTTTTCGGTGGCATCTGCCGCGAAACCGGTGAATGCTGCCTCGTGAAGGTTCCTGATCGCAGCAGCGCCATCCTCATCCCGGTCATACAAGATCACATTTTGCCTGGGACCACAGTCTGCCGGACGACAGTCGGTCATTCAATAAACTTCGTCAACCCGGTGCGCATACGCAGACTGTGGGTCCTTGTGGTCCCAGGAGAAGCGCCTGAAGAAAGCCCGATGTGGAACGCACAGGCATATGCTGCAATCGTACCTGTGCGAGTTCACATGGCGCAAAGGACTGCAACCCAGTGAAGAGGCGTTGGACAAAATTTTGTCGGACAATGCGTCTGGTAAACGCCTCAGTGAACTAACCCAATGATTTGTACATATGTTGTCATCTTTGACTTGTACATACTTTGTTTTGTTTTCAAACTACGTGTGACAATTGTTCGTGTGAAACCTCAATAAACACAGTAGTTCGACTGAATTTGAAGGTATTTGGGCTTTCCTGATTTTTTGCTCAAACCTGTAATAAAACCGCAAATGCCCTACAAGCGTATGGATTGGCGATTATTAGTGACATAACAGGTAAGAACTCTTATGGAAGAGCTTTCGGAATGCCCTGGTTCCGTCGTCATTGATCTGGAGAAAGGGCTTTCGGAACGCCGTAACAGTGTTCGTTTACTTGACAGTTTCGGGCAGAGGATGTCGACATACTAAAGGTTTTCTAACTCTTACGGCAAGGCTGGCAACGTCGCTGCTCAGCAGGGATTGCAATCTTGAGTACGAATCGCTGCCGTCCACCAGTTTCTGAGCAACTTCAACTACGCTGCACCAAAAATGGCAACGCAACCACAAGACGCATTTGACAATCCCTAAACGGCAAGTACATACGAGCATCAAAAAAAAGCTCCGCAGCGGAATGAGTGCAGCTCCGCAGCCCCACCGAAAGCATGAGCCCTTTGACCAGGTCGCTGACGACGGAAGCAGGGCGTTCTGAAAACTTGGATATCTGTTATATCACTAATAATGGCCCATCCATCCGCTGGTAGGGCATTTACACATTTATTACATGTATTATCAAAGAATTGGAAAGCCAGAATACCACCAAATTCAGACATGAACCCCATTACAAAGCATCTAGTATCCAGTACTTCAAATGCACAAATTGAACGTTGTCAGCTCAAAGCGCGAATTCAGACAGAGAAACCCGTCACAAAGCATCTAGTATTAAGTACTTCGACTGCACCAGTTGATCGTCGTCAGCTCAATGCGCGAATTCAAGCGGCTACGCGGAGTACGATCCGTAATTGGACATGCACAACGTAAATGGCCACGTGTAATTTAGTGCGGCTACTAAGGTCCTAACAGGTGAAGGCGTGTGCACCACTCAATGGGTGCACGGTGTTGTGCAAACAGTACCGCTACTCTTTCTACAAATGTGAGGTGACGCCGAAATTTTACATCAGCAAATGACTCAGTCAAATCTCACGTGCTACATTTAATACGCGCAAAGGTCACACGTGATCTACCGCCATTGTTCTACAAACGGAGTTGGGGCCCGCGCTAGTGGAACAAAGGATGATGTAAGTGGGGCATTGCTATAATTGATGATCAAGGTAGGTAGACAAGACCCGATTACCGTCCTGTGCTACAGTAATGATATGGGCAAATGGGAAAAGTTATCGTTGTTACTTTCCTCCACTGATTGTTCAAACTACAATTCATCGATGTGCAAACGTGCGCTATGTAAAAGAGGCGTACATTTTATGAGCACTTGTCCACATTTACGGTGGTAAAGTGTTCATGAAACCTTTGTTTCTTTCATACTGTAGCAATCCCGTTGTTTATTTCGCATGAGTTGCCCGTAAACCGTAAGTTATCAGTTATGCATCTTTGCGGTGTTGTAGATCGTAGCTTGTGATAAGGGTTTCACAGAATGCAATTAGTGACGGGAGATGAGCTTACGAATTAGCTGTTCATGTTTGTTTGTCAAAAAGTTTGGTGCTGCATTGAATCGCTTACGTCGTTATTACTAAGCTGAATCTGAGCACGTGCTCACTTAATGGGCGGAAGGACTGTTGTCATCAAACAGGGAAGAAGCTCGTCGTACGTTTTAGTACACAGGAGCTGCAGAAACGCGCTTGGTTTCGACGTGACCTTATGATAAGTGCATCTACGTTTCCGAGCGAACACGACGGAGCCGAGCCATTGCTAAACCTACGTTACATTAAACGAGCGACCAGATGTTTATTGTTTCAGATGACTGTCTGCATGCACCCATTGGTCGTTTCCTCTGTAATTACAGACGTCGTTTTGATTAAGAAGAAAAGTTATTGAAGGTAAATAATGTGTTTCCCCTGCGAAGCAAATAACGTTCGGCGTACAAAGTTCTTTTTTTATAGTGGTGGCTGTTACCATAATGGAACCGCAAGACACCATCGGTAAGATTGATCAGCGTTTCTAATATGTGCGACTAGTTCTCGTTGCAATAGTGTCAGAGGATGCAGAGATTATTGAGATAGACGCTTCCCAGCTGGAGGAATTTTTAGCCGCAAACAATGGAACGGCTGAATTTGTGGACCAACACGGCAATACCATACGGGTAGTTCGAGATTTACGTGGTGAAGTCTAATGAACGGTTATCAATGTTATAGCTGACAGCACAGGAGCTGCTCAATGCAGGATTTGCTGCCGAGTCGTTGGAAGAATCTAGTTTGGCAGGCATAACTGATGTGAGTACATATGCAGATGGCTCTGACGGAGGATTCTATGTGATCGAGACTGGTGATCACGAGCCACCACGGTATATGCAGAAGCTGTATGCTTAACAGAAATTGTTTGCTAGTGGAGTTGTAGGCTTGAGTTGGTTGATGAATCTTCTGCGCTCAGCGAGAACGTGGCAAAGGATACCGATTCAGTTGACGAATCGCAATCTGATAAACCGCCTGTTCTATCTGCATCAGTACCGTTGCGCTCTGGTGAGCGATGCGTACCTTCGGATGCACAAGATGTACAGCAGCTGCGCGAGTTGTACGAAGAGTATTGCAAGGAATTGAGAGACAAAGAAAAGAAGCTCGCCGCTCAGTTTAGCCAATTGAAGATTGTAGAGGAACGCACATTGATTTTAGCCAACGCTTTGGTGAAAAATGTTCAGTAATATTAAAGGGATTGTGAAATGAAGCTTGTAAATTTAGCTTGGTTAATTTAGGTGGGAAGAGGCAGAAGTATACGTTGACGCTCAAGATGTTCCTGACAGCGTGACGGCCACTGGTATTATTATTGCGCCAATTTAGCACTGTTGCATGGTGAATCATGGTCAGCGGTTTATAGTATGTGTGAAACGGCCGAAACAGAATGAAGCGCCTCCAGAAGATGCGATAGTGGTTCAGTTGGACTCGGGAGAAAGTTGCTTCGTTATTGCTCAAGATCTTTCTGGACAGACATTAAGAAGCCATGGTGGTTCGACTGACAACGGTAATGGATTTGTTTATAATTATGTATAAATGGTGTTAATGTTGTCGTCGTTAATACCAATGGTTTTGTTTGTTTGTAAACCTTGTATGCTTAGGAGTTATTACTGTGTGCAAGACAAATGCTTGATAGTGAAATGACAATTGCAAAAGATTTTGCAGTTGCGTAGGAAGTAGGTGGGCTACTTGAGGTGCGCAACTTTGCTATTATTGTAAATGTCCCGTAGCAAATAGGACGCTGTCAGACGAGAAAGTTCAGAGCATTACCATCCATTTATGTTACTGACTGGGATCGGATTTCTTCACGAATTGTTAAATTAAGTGTACGTGCGTGGTAGGCAAATTGGCTTCGGAAAGCAACATAGTTGGCTTATCGTTGTGAACTTGCGCTTGATCGGTGTAAGATATTGACGAGGTTTATTTGTTTCTTCTAGTTGAATTAAAAGAGTTTATGCTTGGTTCTTTCACTCGAGCAAATTTGTTTCCCTTGCGTCGCTTGTTGTTTAATATAGACGAGCTGAGCGGTTGAATGGTTACGTGTGCAAGTTACATATTTGCCATTTAGAGAAACGGAATGCGATGCTTCGGTGCGATAGGTGTCCTCGGCGATTTGCCCTGGAATCGGAACTTACTTATCATCAGAAAAACGAGCACCCTCCGAGGTTTCCATTCTACTGTCGCTATTGCGATAAGGAACTTCTCTTCATTACCGAACGCGACTTTCAAGCGCATGGGCGTATGTTTCACCGCAAACAAATCACCGGCGAGATTGACACGATGTCCAGTATGAAAGATGTTCACAGATATGTTTAAAGTGATATGATTGTTGTACTCAGTAGATGCAGTGAAATCGGAAGAAGAGGAGCCGCAGTGGGAACTTCTTGAAATGGAGAAGTGGAATGAACCGTCGAACGAGACCGATCGAGTTCAAGGCGGCGAGCACAAATGCACCGTTTGTTTCAGAAACTTTCCGACAGCGTTTTCAGCTAGTCGCCATGTTCGAGAGGAACACATGATCACAGATGAACAGGTACTGGTTGTGCTGTATGTTTCTTTGCGAAGTGGTAGCGTCTGTTTCAGCGCTTGTTGACAATGGTTGTACCTTCGCGCAATATGGATTTGTCAATAAGTACATGCGAAATCTGCAAAAGAACATTTTCGAAGAGAGAGTTTCTGGAACGTCACAAGATAGCACATACGGATGATGTTCCATACGCGTGCAAGCTGTGCCCACGGAAGTTCAAATGGCAATATAATTTGCAGAAGCACATGACAACTCACGGAAGTAGAGGAAATTTTAAATGCACGGAATGCAATCAAGTTTTCCACAGTCAGGCGCGCGTGGACGTTCATTATAAGGCGAGACTGACTTGTTTGGTGTGATGATTTTGATGTAGAAAACATTGCAGGCGCGCCATCCTGGCCGACCAAAAGATCAGATATGTCCGCTTTGTGAAGTCGCGTTTTCGGAAAAAGAAAGTTTGGCCAAACATATGCGCAGTCACGGAGGATCTCTTTTTCCATGTAGCGAATGCGACAAGAAGTTTGTTGACAAGAATTTCTTGTTGCGTCATATGTTCGTTCATACGGGGGTATGAGTGGTGTACGTCCATTTACTAAGAGTGACTTGTGAATTTAGGTGAAAAGGTATGTATGCGAAGTATGCGGCAAAGTATTTTCCGTAGTGGAACAATTGGCTGCGCATAAGCATGTTCACAAGGAACGAAAGTTTGCTTGTGATAAGTGTGAATGGCGTTTCGCCTCTACGGCGGATCTGAAGAGACACCGAAAGTGGCACGATCCGCGATATAAGGAGGTCTGTCTGAAATGCGGTTCCCGTTTTCGCACCAAGGAAGAATTGAGTAACAAATTGCTGATAGCCGTGACTGCCTTCAGCGTTATACTGGTGGACTGCATGTTTTAGAAGCGCATACGGAAAAGTGGCATCAGCCACGCAAGAAACGTTTCCAGTGCGGCATCTGCACGAAGCAGTTTGCGAAGATTGAAAATTTGACTGTGCACGTTGATAAACATCGGCAAATATGCGCCTTTCCATGTACGAAATGCGATCGAGCTTTTTCAAAGCAGGATGCTCTTTCGCGACATATGCGATTGCATGCAGGTGCAAAGGGGCACAGATGTTTGGTTTGCAAAGAATCGTTCGACACGAAGGAAGAAATAATGAGACACATGTTCAGTCATATGAATAGACGCATGCAGTAAGTGAATTTGCTATCGTACTGGCTATGGTTCTGATGGTCACTTTTCGTAACAAGTGGTGTGTTTTCGTTGCACAAAAAAGACGGTTGTCCCTTACTGGACAAAGCTTTTGGAACTACTGCGTTCCGTCGTCAGCGGTAGTAAGAAGGGAATGGCAGGCATATTCAAGCGAAATAAGTAGTGTTGTATAGTGGTCAACTGGCTATTCTACAACACCTGATGTGGATTTACTCGTGCTGACAACGGAACACGGTAGTTGCAAAAGCTTTGCCAAGTAAAGCAACGAAACAGTAGCAATCGTCCTTTATTACAAGGTTCTGATTCACATGAATGTGACAAGTGCGCGTGTTTAAACATTGGATTCTTCCACACTATGTAGAATCTCATCTTCGTAAGCAAACGCAGCAATCACCCGTGACTGAACAGATTCTTTTCTAATGAAGCTTTTGATAACTTCTCTTTTTTCGTCCTCAGCGTTGCAATAGTAAATGGTATAATGTTCCAGCCTATAGCAGCGAGGTGTTTTAGACCGCGAGTAATAGTAATTTTAAAACCATTTTTCTTTAAATGTTTTATGTGGTATTTTCGTCCTGAGGCTATCGCACTGACAGCGTTTTGTTTTTCTCGCCATTGTCGACCACATATCGCTCGCTGCGGTACCTTCGTCCTTGTTTATACATACGTTGCGGCGAATAAACATTGGCTCCTTTATATTTCATAAACGGAAATTGTTTTCTTTCGTGATTATAAACGTTCTCAAACTTTCATCGGGTTTCGGACATTTCGCGACGTGGGCCACGGCAGCTTTCCCCATAACGCACTCTATAGTTTTCCTTGGGCTCTTCGTCTGTGAGCGTCCGCGGCTTGTTGTTTCCTCCCCTCTATTCCTTGTTTCCGCATTCCTGTAACATTTTACTCTCACGTGCCAGCGCAGTAAACTGTAATTGGTGCGTAAGGATCACCAAGTTAATGTAGTACGTCGTTCTGTATTGCTTGTCGACGACAGGGCACGCATTGTCCCGTCGGTTATGAAGGGTGTAAAAATATTACAAGTGTAATGTCAGGTATTTGAAAGAGCTCATGACTGCTTGCGCGGCTAATATTAATGTTGGTAAGGTTTCGTAGATTGGTAAATGTTGAATTTTTCAGCTATATCGTGGTTGCCATGAAGCACGACTCAACTGAAGCGATCATTGTACCCAAACCGAAGGAGCAGAAACTTGAAATTGCACATGAAAAAGCACAAACGATTGTTGTTGGAGCGGAATTGCAATCGGAGGCTTTAGAGGAAAAGCGAAGCGATTTATCTTTTGCTGGTTTGAATAATCCGCAGAATGTCAACGAAGATTCGCGAGGAATAGCAAATGACAGTGCTCCAGTTGAATTGCTCAACGAAGGAATGCCATTGTTACCAGAGCAACTGATTAATCAAGATATTAGTAAATGAAGGGTACGTATATTTTCGTAGTCCATTTGTATTGCAGTGCCCGTTCGAAGATTTAATGTTCGATCGGAACTGTCGCGTTCCGTCATTAGCGTTCCGGCATCAATCTTACGATTGGCGCCGGGATCGGGATTACGATCGGCGTTTGGCATCGCGTTAAAGTAAAGCGTCTCTTCTCATATTACTGTGCTCCAGATACCGGCGATGCGATTCTGGATGAACCAGGTATTGTGGGTTTCTTCCACCTGTTCAACTTTAGAAGATCGTATAACTTTCCGCTTGGTACACCCGACCTCATCGACCAAACATTTTGAGCAATCCTGGATGACACCTCGCTTCTTAATGGCAGAGACCGTTGCGGCGCCGACGCCGTAACTTTCACTTTATGAACGGCCGGATTCTCGTATTTCCAGCGCTTCTACTATCTTAGACTTCTCTTTTAAAGAAAGTACTATCCGCTTTCTTTTTGAGGACATTGCGCAGCAAGAATGATTACTCTATTCAGCGGTCAGAATATCTTAAGAAACTGGTGCGAAACGCTAGTGACTGCCGAACAAAGCAACCTTTCGAAAGAAAAATTGTGTGCTTCTTTTGGAGAAACAGGTAATCCAAACGCAATAGCAGTTTACGCAATAAATCGAGAAACTGGCGCAACGGACAAGCGATGTTCAAGCAGCAATTGTTTTGGTTCACGGTAGTACTGCTCGCACCACCGATTGCCCTGTAATACAAAAGTAGAGTCTACTACTAAACTAAAGGTAGTTTGCTCGGAGAGCAATTCATGGTTTTGGAAAAACAATGGGAGGCTGAAGGCAGCCTGTTCGGAAAATTAAAGTAGTCCTCTCAAGAAGTTACAGGCTTACAACTTGGACGTCTTTCATCATACTGTACATCTATTGTTTGCCGCTTCGAATTGGTCATGCCACGCGCACAAGTAACAGGTAGTTATTTACGTTATAATATTTATTAGTGCTTGTGAGCTTCCGATTTCTTAAGAAGCATTTTTTTAGTCATACTTCTTGTTACTACTGGGCTTCTTTGAATCTTTCGTTTAGGGTTAGTTTTTCCCTTGTTTTCTCTTGCTTTATTTGACGATTCTTTTTCTTTCTTCTTTTTGCTCGCCGCCTCTTCTTCCACCGCGCTGACAGGTGCACTCGTCAAGCGGTTGGAAGGGTTCCTCTTCTGCCATTTTAACTTTTCTACGCGACGCGGCAGCAATGATTTCCGACGTCTGCGACCTGCCCAAGTAGCCATGGCCTCGTCTTCACCCGGTGGGCTTGCTGTTTCGCTCACGGTGACGTAGTCCGCCACCGGGGAATTCCGTGTGACTTTCTTCTTAGGCTCAGGGTCATATCCAAAGAATTTGCCAATCCATTTAAGAAAATCTGCTACAAAATTTTTGGTCGCCATACTGTATGGCAGATCTCCTACGCGCCTAAACGTTGTGTACTGATTTTAAACTGCCATCCCGATTTGCTGTCCATTTTATCCATTTTGTTGCGAATGCTTTAAAGCAGTATTTCCTTGGCGTTCCGTTGAGTCCACACCACTTTACAATGAAATGGTGCATTTATGGGGGCAAGAAGTGCTGAAGTGTGGCTCAAGAAGGGCTGCAGGAAATAAGAGCTCCGACCGAGCCAACGCGCCAATGATCAAGAGGTGATCCCATGATTTCGGATAATAGCTGCTCCTGACGAATGATGCCATGAGACAAAAGGTCATTCGGAAGAACAATGAATTCTGTTTTCGTAGAACTCTGTGTTCGGCACCCTCAGTGGCGCAAGCAATTTTATTTTCCGTTCGAATCTTCTTCTCCGTACAGCGACGTTTGATTTGTGCAAAAGTTTGTTTTCTGATTCTCGGCGACTGACGTAGCTTTGGTTGTTTCTTTATTTTTGCGTAACAGCTTTCGTGACGACTGCTGGCACCCGGAAAACTCCAGCGAGTAATAAGGAGACGGAAAGGCGCGGTGGCCCAAAGTTGAAAAACGGATCATGCGCAAATACCAGCCTGCAAAGCGTTCTATTATTTTTTTGCCGAGAGACATTAATCCTATGTCCCATTTGACTTGTACAATCGGTGGAATTGGCAAACATATGTGGAGAACAGGCGGTGCTACGGGAGAGCGCCACTGAGCACCAGCCTGCACAGCCTAATTTTATTTGGATTCTCAGGTTCGAATGGAACACTATTGTCGAGGGTGGCCTATTGTCTTCTTCAAAAATTCCTTTCCATCTCGTAATCCCTTAGGTAAACCATGACAAGACCGGGATAATCTTCCATCGTGTTTTCGTCATTTCATTGCGCTAATGTTTAAGCAAACTCCATTATACGTCGCAGAAAAACGTGCAGTTTTTCGAGCCACTGTTTAAACGCATATTTGCGAAAGCGTTTCAGCTCTCTAAGCGGATCCCAACTCAATCACGGCACTTATAACGGTCACCTTAGAGACTTCAGGTGTGTTTTTAAAATGCATTGGCTTCCCCTTCAAACGAAAATGCAATTTCCATTTCGATCGCGCGAAGCGAGCCATTTCCTTTTTCTGTTTATCGTTTGGCCATAAGTGACAGTACAGCATTTCTCACAACAAGTATTCTCGGAAAAATCGGCAGAGAACTTTTACTAAATGGTACGGATGCAAATCAGCACTGCGGAGATTACGCGTCGAAATCGTGGTATGCTTTGCTAAATGCAATCTTTTGGTTCGTCACATGGTTGCACAATCGTTAAGCTTTTGTCTGTTTCGTTTGTTTGCACGTAATTTTATCTCTTCCTTTTCCGACGAAGTACACGTGGATATTGCATTTTCAAATGTTTCACAATGTGTTCACAAGACGATTTGGAACTGTTTCTGACCGTTTACTCAATGTGTAGGTGTTTTCAAAACCGCCGCTCTCCCAGAAACTCCGCCATATTGAGTAAATAGGAGAGTAAAACTGCAGTCAAGTCATCTTACGAACTGCTTGCGTAACCGCATCGTTATTGAGCACTAATTTTTCCGATTTGACATTTCATTTGGAATTCAATTTCCCACCATCGAAATCCATTGAAGCTCGTTTAACATTTGGCATACTTTGGCCTTCCATATGCAGTTTACTTTTCATATTGTTTCAGCTTAATCTTTATCTTTTCTCGGGATACTGTTAACTCCGTGTGCATTGTAATAAGTCCACTTAACCAAATCAGTTAGGCGGTAGCACCATTTAAAAACCACCTGTTATCTCACAGGAATACCAAGAAGCGTAAGTAGCTCACTGAAGTTTGGAATTGGGGAGGAAGGTGGAGTTCATAATTTACATGTGCGTACACTAGCAATCGCTTGCTAACATTTCAGAGCGTTGGTGGAGCTGATATCTTTTTGCAGGAAGAGTTGATAGAGTTGCAAGCTAGCGAAGAGTTGAAGCCTAAGCTCAAGGATGGTTATACCCAGTTTTGGTTACAGCGTCAAATTGGAGATCTTTTCCCCGGCTTATGGAAAATTGTTAAAAAGTTACTCGTTCCTTTTCCTTCGTCTTATTTAGTTGAACGTGGGTTCAACGCCGTAACATATCTTTTGGAAAAGAAAAGAAACCGGTTTCAGATAGTAAAGCGCGGCGATCTGCGCTTGTTGCTTACTATTATAATTTTGAGCCTAACGTGGAAAAATTGATCCTATCGCATCATATTCGGCCTTCTATTGTTGTTGAGAAACACGGCATATAACCCGTTGGTAATGCTTTATTTAAGCCATCGGAGCTTTCGGTGTCATACCTTGACAACCGTCATCAGCGAAAGTAGTCTATAAATTCATAAATTTATTTATAGACTACTTTCGCTGATGACGGTTGTCAAGGTATGTCACCGAAAGCTCCGATGGCTTAAATAAAGCATTACCAACGGGTTATATGCCGTGTTTCTCAACAACAATATGAGATCTCACCCCGTTATACTGAACCCTATTTTCAACATATTCGGCCTTCACATTAATTAAGCGGCTACGAACAACAGCCCTCATGAAATGCTCGACTTAGGTGCCTTATTTTGCGGTCGAGAAAACTGAATCTGGTGTTAAATAACGCACCATACTGACGTTATTAACTGAACAGCAAAAACTGTAGAAGCGATACATTCACAACGATCTTCACCATCAGAAGACCATGTTGTGATCCGCTATGCAACAACGAGGTTTAACTGTATGAAATGTGAGAACTATGTTTCCAGTACCAATTAAAATCTTATGATGCTGAAACGTTTCTCTGCAAATTCTTCCATCTTTGGATGCTCTGATTATCTGTATCGCGAAATTGAGCGGGTAGGATTCGTCGTACAAGTTTGCCTGAAAGCCTCCGTTACTGGAAGTTCAGAATTTCATAAGTAAAAGTATTATGGAATTCGTGTGATTGAGAAAGTTTTTCTGGGAAAATTCATTAAACAGGAAGCAGTACTCTGTTTGAAGCATATCCGAAGCGCTCGTTTGACAACGGCTGCACATGCCTGAAGAACTGTTGGACTACAATGCCCTGTTGTTTAGGGTTCGATTGGGGAAATCATAGTGGTGACAAGTTCAATACTTCATTCTGTGCTAAATGCAGACCACTGCTCAAGTACCTATTCAAGCAAGTTTACAATGAAGTCACCGCTAAGAAGCGCAACAACCTGCAGGGAATCTAACAAGGCAGTAAGGATGGCGGTAAACACTTGGTGGAGGGCCCCAGGATGCTTATCAGCAATGAAAGGGGTCCCTGGCTCCAAAAGGGTTGGGAATCGCTGCATTGGAAGATGAGATACGCAGAATATCTAAGGATAGAATTAGGCATGCTCTTCCAACTGCTTGCATCAGTCATTTGCTTCTGGCGTATTCAATTCAACTTTTCATCGAATGCATCGTTGTACTTTTTCATGGAATTTGTCCCGTTGCTTTCTGTACGTGATGGATCTGTAAGTAAACTGACACGGTCTCCCTACCAACGGATGGATGAGAGTAGTTATCAGAAGACACGGTCAGGGAACAATGTACGGTATTCTCTCAGATATTTGGGAACACTCGAGTTCCGTCTTCAGCGAGCAAGAGCGTTTACTTACAGATCTATCACGTACAGAAAACAACGGGACAAAATCCGTGTAAAAGTACAACATGAAGATCCATGCTCCCGTCAAAAGACATCATGTCTTCCAGAATGCATCGTTGATAAATCACCGTGGAGCTCGTGTAAGGCAATGAATGTCATTGCATAGCCATTTGCTCTTAGCTGACAATTATTAAAGTATATGTATTCTATGGATATTAATGACAGCAACATGGTCTGCATTATTTCTTTTAGTCCTACCCATTTCGCATTCAGATTTCTTGGATAGTTACGATGTGGGAGACCTTTTAACTAACATTCTTGTAGCGTACACTTGGTTGATTTTAGAGCAACTACGCAGCAAAGACGAATCCCTCACAGCAAGAACAAAGTCTTATCATTTTCGTATTAAGATGCTAATCTCTTTCTGCGTGATCGAAACTAGCTATTTCCCTTTAAAAAAAATTTCTTTCTACAACAATACGGTCTCGAATGGGAAGCAGTCTGTCTGCAGTTACAACAGTAAGCTCCGTGGAAAATCTTGAGGAAATAGCCTTCAGTCAAACAGACAGTAGCTAGTCCCCGACTTTTGAAAAGATACGCTGGTAACATTTTCATCGCGATCGAATAGGTGAGGATGGCTCTTTTCAAGCTTTCCTAAACAAGCTATTCTCTCAACATATAACGGTCACAATAGAAAAAGCGAAGTATCAGTTGCTTCGCTTCCTATATACTTTAGTAATGAGGGCAGACAATCATTTAAAAACCAAGTTTTACAAGAAGCTGGCTCATTCAAATAGGTATCCTCATTATTCTTCACACATTTCCCATTCGATTTTCACTGGAATCGTTAAAGGAATGGTAAACAGGGCCCTAAGTATTTATTAGTGATGCTGAATATTTTCACACAGAAATTTATTGCACCAAAAGAGCCTTCCAAAGGAATGGGTACATACTGAGTATGGTGTCTTCCGTGTTAAATCGAAGAGTCTTACCCTAAAACGAATTTCACACATCCCTACCCCACCGAACTGTACTGATCATTCCATATTATTCCGGCAGAGATGAAAAGATTGAACGACTTGGTAGGAGAATGGGTTTCAAAGTGCATTTCAAAAGTTCTGATAGTATATGTGCCATTCTAGGAAACAATGGTGACAAGATTTGCCAGCAAGATAGTGCAAGTGTGGTTAATGAAATTAAATGTGAATGTGTGTTCTGATACACAGGCGACGCAGGGAACACATTGAACAAGAATTTCAAGAAGCGTCTCTCAAAGTTGTCCCGTCACGACAGCGCCAAGACTAGACTAAACGGATCGACCACAAACCGTTGAGGACGGCCCTAGACATTAAATCTCAGAACTAGCATTGAACAGGCAATAAGAAACCTGCATTTGTAGAACACGGGTGGGAATGCTCACGTCCTCTACATCGCAGAATCCTTTTCCATGACACTCAATTCATATTTAAAAAGATAAAACACGCTTTGTTCATTCGTCGCAATGATACCACCAAACGAGACAAAGGGATAAATGTCAGTCCAGTTTCGACAACTCCGGTTCTAGATTAAGCTTCCTGCGAATCAAGTCTGACTGACGTTGGAAGCGGAAATGGAATGGGAATTTGTAGCAACGAAGAGCACTGATTTCATTTAACTACATAATAGAAGACAATTTGTGTACAGTGCATGCACAGGCGAGTGTTGCAACACTTGCACGTACTGTATGGTAATGAGTTTGCCAGGCGGATTCCATATGTAGAGCGCAACCGTTACGGTCTGAGTCCCTCCACGTGTTGGAGCGATTCTTACCTGCGGGTAAATAGGTCTGTCAGGCTATTAGAGAGTTCGAGATGGCAAAGTGAGTTGAATTTCATAGTTTTAGCGGGTTAGGTTTCTGAAGAGCTCACTGCTCTTCTGAAAGATCAATGGAATGGCATGGTGCAATCATGTTTGCCAAAGACCCATTGGTTGGCCAAAAATGATCCAAAATGATCCCGTTGACAGCTCCGCAAGCTCTTTTTGACATTTCAATGTTTTTCAGAGCACACTGATCATTCGTAGCCTTCGAAACTACATTATACAGTCCTTAAAGAATGGTAATGTTGGGATTTCCCTTGGAAATTTGGGCCATCGAAAGACTGGGGAGAGGGATCAGGTGATATTGAGCAGTGGTTTGCTTTGCTCATGAGTGCATTCCATGTGTAGCGCACCTCTACTCGTTCGTCTGTGTTTAATGCCGTCGTTATTGAGAATGGAGAGGGCCTATTTCGTTTACCTGAGGTGGAAAGGGCTCTGACAACACATTGTATATGGTTGCACGTCCAGTGAGCACCTTGAGGAGTGTTCCTCGGCAGTTGAGGCTCACGTGCCATAATCCATTACCCTCCAAGTGTCAAATTTGTCGGTATTCTCACTGTCCGGTATGCGTTCCATTGGGGCTTTGTGTTGAGTTCTTGTGCCTGGACAACGCTGATAGGTGCTGGAACAACCGTTCCACAAGTGCCGGCATTAACCTTGTTCTAGCATCCGCCGTATTACAAATCTGATGTTTTATGAAGCCCGTGCGTCTGCCTTGCAGGAGCAATGCTTTTACTGGTGAGATGTCGCAATTCATAGATGGGATAACATACAGCAATAATTAGCACATAAAATTGCACCAGAAAACAATGTATAACTTTTTACTGTAAATCACCCAGATCACAAGTCTTTTAAAACTGCACTTTGCAGATTAATATGCGATCATGAAACTGTAAAAAGCGAAACTGAACACAGGCCAGTGGAAACGACTTGGTCAAAGCAAGGAACAATGAGAGCATGCGGGGCAACATTTTCCCCATATCGCTTATGTTCACAGAATATATCTTTATGGCTAATGCTCGGCAAAAGGCAAATATCATCATGGCCCACTTGGATGGACAAAATCGTTGGGCTCCAAAATGGCCGAAGGTCCGTCGTGGCTGGTCGACGTGCCCGGCGACTAGTCGCCAACCGTTGTCGAGCAGGCAACCCTGCAGTTCGACCTGAATCCATAGGACCAAACCGGCTCGCGCACGTTTTGATAGTCGATCTTCTTGAAGCTCTCGTTGCTGGAGCATACGTAGCTTTCGCCGTCGTCGAGCTCGGATAATTGTTGGATACGCTTTTGGCCGTCCAGCGAGAACACGTAGCGAACGCCGTGGGGAAGATTGACAAGATCGCCGAGAACTCGATTCAAGTCTTCAAGCAGAGCGTCGAAGGAGCGAAACTGACCGACGGCAACGGATACCAGACGCTCTTGAAGAACTGGTCACCGTTGCGGTAAAAGCGGACCTTCTTGGCACGTGGGTATCGCCGGTTCAGCGTGTTTTCCCACGCACTTAAATCGTTAATATCATAACGCAGTACGTTCTCGCTCAGCTCAAGTGCCATATCATATCATATGACTGCGAATGCCATGTGCTTTTACCACAGCAATACGGTACAGATAGCAGGTGATTTATCAAGCACTGTGGCTACTGTTCCAACATTATTACACAGAAGCTGCCTTTGCTGTGGCCTTTTCCTTCCCGGCAAGTAAAAGACGGATGAGCAGTGATAGGCTCAGTGAAGCGTACCACATATTTGAAGGAGCAACACGGCAACGGGCTGAAACTTTCGCTAATATCATGCGGTAATTGCGCCTATTTTCACATGTTCGTGCAACACACCTGAACCGCAGGTTGCGGTCAGGAAAATCCAATTCCATTTGTGGGGACTATATCCTCTTGGATATCTTTTCCAAGAAATGGCAGCACATTGATCATAGCGTAAATCGAAGGTAATAGATATCTTCCATGCGCAGAATCTCTCCATCTGCTTTCCGTGCATCATCATATTCAGGCTGTTGTGTGAGTAGCAACGTTTCTCAGCGAACTGGTCGCGAATGTTTCCTATCCATCAGAAATTAAAGTGGATGCAACAGTAACAGCTACCGCAATCTGGCAATGTCAACATAGAATATCTTCAGAACAATGTCAACATAGAGCTAAACGACAGAGAATATCTTCGGAAGGTCAATCCATTGGACATCAGAACAGCCGAATTCCAAAGAGCGCAAGACAAAACATGCAGTTCTCTCTCACTAATGAACTGCTCCGTGATTGATGGCTAAATTCACAGGTATAACAAGGCCGTCCTGTGGGACGCACGCACTACCGCTCAGCTGTTCGAACAGGGAGCGAAATAAAATACTGCACTACGCGCAGCAAACCGTAACGCTGAATACATGCTCTATTTGATCTTCAGGTGCGCGTCCTGCTTATACTTTAAGGTCACACAACGCATTGCGCTTCTACTGAACTTAGTGCTTCGAAATCTGTTACAGATCATACTGATGTGGGTTAAGTATTCCAATGCGTTATTTATTCCAGTGATACGGTCCTCTTTTAGGGAACATTTTGTTAGTTTCAAGCTCTTACACGTATATCAGTCTTGCAAAGCTGAACACACATTTTGATCGCTATAGAGTCTTTAAATTCAACTCGACAGGAGAAACGTCTTTCAAGCCAGTTGCCGCGGAATTGCGAATCTTGTCAAATGATGAATTTTTTCGAAGAATTCTTGTTCGTTGTATCAACAAATCACAAGACATCCATGTAAAATGCTTTATCCTAAGCGAAGCTTTACGTAGCTCCCTTAGTTTAGTCTTCGGTGATTCAACTATCATGAGTAAATATTTCAACTAAGGGTCAGGGGGAAGAGAACATTTTTATGCTCAATGTCAGCAGTGATATTTTTTAAAAATGTCATTTTTAATACTGTGCTAAATCCATTGACCTTTATAGCAATCCAATTCATCTGATGACCTCCAAATAATGGGATATTCTTTAGCCCTCCTCTTCTGTTTGAAATCGTCCATGTTTTGAAAATTAAGGTGGTAAGACGCTTCTAAGATTAATGTGTTTCTTCTTTCCAATTGTCTGTTTGGTTTTTCTAAAGTACAAGATGTCAATACGGCCGCAGTGGATCAGATGTTGCGGACCTCAGTTGCTACATCTCTGTTGGAACAAACATTGTGGCGCGGGCAAGAAGCTACGTTGATAAGATCATGTTCAAAATTGTGAAACAAGCAGATGGGATACTGCCATTCTTAGACACCTTAGTTTTAGGGACATACAACTATTTGAAAACCAAGGGTTTTCGAGAACCTACAAATTCAGGTGAATATTTAGTTTCTTATTGGATACTGCTGGCAAAACGCACTAACCTTCGTGGACGAATGAGGAAACCATCATCGGAACCTACACGTTGTGCGAGGCTATATGAGATTAACCGCGCACGTTCACGCGCAAGGCTAAGTGGGACGGATTTACCGTAAACGGAAAGCATTAATGTAAACCTGTAGCAGTGGAAAAGAAGATTGAGCAGATTAACATGAATGAGATTTATAAGGTTCTAAAGTACCTATCAACAAGAGGTAAAATGTTTAAATTGCTTGTAAAGTGATAAAGGAATATTTCAGCTCGTAAGTGGAACACTGCTCTTGTCAGGAGTTGTGAATTTAACGTTTGTCGATTCAATGCACTCTCTCTCTCTTTTAACATTTGTTTTTTCTTGAGCGCGTGCGTATATGTTACGAGGGCGCGCAGCTCCCGTTTTCAGTTCAGGTATGTCCTGAAGCAATAAAATTTAATAAAAATTACTTGAGCAAATTATTCCTGCCATGCCTACCTGCATAGATAATAGCTGACGTTTTCATCTGCTGGTGCAGTTGCATGAGCAAGGTTGAAAAATCGTTGATTAGAAAGCACTTGAAGGTGTACTTTTTACCTGGACCATTTTTGTAGGCATGAGAGCAATATGAATCATAATGGATATAGATTAGATAACCTCACGAAATTAACGCTTAACTTCCATGTGCTTGTAACGATTTCATTTTATATTGCTCATGGTAGCTTATTTGTACATCACACGAATTCCGTAGATTTCCAGGCCTATTTTATCAAGGTGACCACGGTTACACAGTTTAGCCATCCGTAATTTCGTGCCTGACGTTTAAACCACATAAAAAGACGCATGTTTACCGTTCTATCATGTTCCAACTAGTTTACTACTGACAAGCGAACATTGAATATTCCAATAGCTACAAACTGATCTGCATGACCAATAAATCAAGAGGTAATCATAGGAAACATCATCAGATCATCACAGAAGCACCTTGTTCATTTCTTCTTAATGTTGCTCATTGCAACCGTTTACTTAGAGAATTCTATGCACAAAAGCACTGCGTCTTAAAGGTCAGCTGTATACCAACGTAGCGTCGCTGTGGAGTGGCGGCAAGCAACCAACGAAGCTTTCCTTTATATAGCATAATCTTGTAACTTGAGGCAGAGCCTCGCATATTTACGGTGGCGTCGTTAGAACGGTGTTCCTGTGAAGCCGAATCGTAACATCTCGGCCATAAAATGCTAGCTTATTTGTAGAGGGATCTTTAGATGCTAGCTTATTTGTAGAGAGGGATCTTTTTATTGAAGCTACTGAACAGAAGAGAGAATAACTTTAGCCTGTCCATACGGTGGAGAAGTTCAACGCATTCAGAAATGAACAATTTTACTCAATTCAAATCATTGTACATAACAGTAAGGAATAAAGAAGGTATCAAAGTAAGGAATATGCGCTGTGTAAGTGTGAAACTCTTCTGATTGGGAACTCCATTACAGCAATCATCCATTGGTGAAGCAAAATCTTCTTTCACATTCACATCATTCAGTGATACGAAATACCTTCGAAGAGATTTCCTTACTTTTCAGGTGAGTAGACCGGTTTTGCTAATCTTGTTGAAACAGCCCAAGAAGACCACCTGTCTTCATGCGCCAAATTTCAGACTTGTAATCGATCTTTTCTAGCATGTGAGCGCACTGTTGACACTTGTGGGCGTAGGCCTGGAATTGCGAACGGCTGAATCTGCATCGCTTTGAACTGGCCAACATAACTGCCATATCTGCCATCCAGACAGTACTCTTGTCGTGAATATAGCCAACCCGTTCGGTTGTGGCAAAGGCCACATTTACGTAAAATAGCGTCATTTGTAAGTATATCAAAGGCTAACCATTTCCTTCAGTAAGGAAATACACATATATCGTTCATATTGATTTGTCTTAACATGGCGGTGTCCCCATGGTCAACCAAAATCCGCCTCTAGCCATATCGTGTACATGACCTCAGATGAAAAAGATTTGTACCGCATATCGTCGCGTCGAATATCTTCACAGTTCCATACATTCACCTGCACAGTTTCCATGCGTTATGTAAATGCGTCGATCATTCATCCTTAGCCCTGTTAGGCGTTCTGTACGAAACGGTTGCTGAAATAATCCATCTACTCTGATGTGTGCGAGCACAGGAGTCGTCGTCTATTGAGGTATCTTGCACGCCCTCATTGGAGTACGTGTAGGTCCCAAACTGGCCTTGTCTGTCACACGCAGCTACTAGAAGACCTCAGTGCGCCTGTTGATAACAACCAAATTTCAGATGCGTTCGCCAATTCCATCGCGACGCATCAAATTTTAGCGACGGTGAAGATGGGAAGGAATTTGCTCCCACATAGCCGCAAATATCGTCGCACATCACTAATATAAGTGGGTGAACTGGCACATATTGTTATAGGTGCCTTGCGTGGACAACCGAACCATCAGTGATAGTGCTCACACTGCACTGCAATGCGTGGCAGCGTAGCAGCGCTCACTGCTCGCTCTGCAGTGTAGCACAGGCCATGCAGCGATAGGGTATTACAAAACGACACGTTGCATTTACACTGTGACTTAATGATGCTCAGGTAGGCTTAAACAAACATGCGCATTGTAAACATCTACCCTTCTACTCAGGTAACATAACTGAACTGTTTATCCTCTGTTGTGATATCGAAGTAGGTTAAAGTAGCTTATCGCTCCATTCACCGTGCTGTTTGAAAGCCTTTTCCATGAAATTCAACCTTGCTTAGAGGGAAATCCTCATCTGGGTTACATGAATCAATTTCATCAGGTCGAGTGCCTAAAATGCAGCGATACTAACCATCGGCGAATAGTTCAATATTAGTTGAACAGACTGTTGCACTTCGTGGCTGAAACAGTTGCAACTTCCTACCGAACATCTCTTCTTTTCCTTCGTTTTGTGCGTAATCATCATATGTATTGAAAAGTCGTTGTCCTATAATAGCGTATGGAAGCACAAACAAGGGTAAAGTGTCATGGCGATTATTGTTTTCACTACGTGCTGTACGGTTCGGCGTTGGACAAGCTGACGTAGCCTGAATGATTCCATGCCAGAAAATTTGTTAATATGGAAAAGTTCTCCAAATGAAAGACTACAGTTCTATTTATCTCGCTTTGTTATTCGATTTCAATAGCTATGCCGTTCTTTTTCACGGTGTCATGCAATGTAATCACGAGGCTCTCATTTAATTTGTGGGAGTAATCTCCATAGGTGCCACATGGTGCCGGTTATGATCATCCCTCTGCTTCACCGTTGCAAGATGTAAAATTTATTTTAGTAGTCATGTAACGGCAATATTATGTGCTAAACTACGAAAGCACAACACGACAGAGTCACTGCTGAATTGCTCTAGCAGACAGCGAGTCCACTTATCCACTCAGATGTACCTAACACGCTTTCGCAGTGGCTAATGACCTATGATAAAGCCTTATAAATATAGATCCTGGGGTGCCTGCACTGTTTGAGAAACCTCTCATAGACATGCACAATGTTTGATTGTAGAAATCAGGTTCGACGCTCAATCTATGATTGACCGCTTGTGCAAAATTATTCGTTTGATGGCACCCTACGTAGTTTAAATCACATAAACGAAAAGTTCTTGTCGGTTATCTGCCCACTAACATCCGCGTCATGAAAGGCAATGTCCCACTTACGACATGCTTTGCTCAGTATTGGGCGATTGGCGCTGGCGCATAGTGCTGGCGGTAATTCCTTTGTGACTTCGCCTGTTACGTGTTAAATGACCCAAGACGCGAGGGAGAGGTTAGTTTAACGGGAAATCTTAGGTCCAGTGGTCTGCTCTATATTTAAGCGACGGCGAAAACGTCAGCCATCAAGAATCGCCAAACACGCGAATGATGTGCATTAAAATGATCCGCTATGCTTACGTCTGTGCTTACCTATCAGCCAAAACGACAACCACTGCGTACTTAACACCACGTATGAAGATAGCGGCCAATATTGGTAAGCGGCGCTGTGCAAGCTGATACTTTGGAGCTATGAAAGCCATGGAGTAGTGTAACATGCACAATGGGTTACATAAGTGGTCTACGGTTACGTTAGCCAGGATCAGCTAACCGTCAAAAGCTTAACGAAATCTTTGGTTTCGAAGAATTTATCTAGTTGCGTGCCTTATCCTTCGTCACTGTCATAGACTAGCCACAGATATCTTTGATAATGAACATTTAGTTTTGCGACAAATAATACAATGTCAGCAACCAAGAGTTTCTTGACCCCATGGTTCTCCTAGGGTACACAGAGAATGATTTCTTTTCAGGGATAGATGAGGTAGCATTCCTTCCTTCATCACGCTCAGTGCCACACTTCTATTTCAGCATTCTTCAAGTATTAACGAGCATATGTAGGGAGGAGGAGGCATAAACGCGACGGTGATAGATCAAATGTGGAAGGCAGCCAGGATAGACAAACTCCAGCAAATTAATGGGGTTGATGGGGAAAAGCGAATGGACCCTGATCACTACGTATTCTGATCATTCAGTCAATGACCGGAAACAGATGACCAGCGCTTCAGCGGCTGCGGTAAGCTGCCCCTGCGATATGGTGTCCGTGTATGAACAGAAGCTGACTTAAATGTAAGCGTAGGAACGCGAAACAGCGCGCAGGTACCGCAGTCGAACCTGAGGGCATCATCAGCGGTAGCACTACTTGACTAACTAGCAATTCAATGTCCACCCATAATAGACACTTCCTGCTGTTGTGCCATACAACAGTCATTAAAGGAAAGAAGAGATAAAGCACATTATTGTGAAGCGCAGAATGTTGTATACACGTTAAAGAAAGCTGCGAATAGGATGACACACATAATTGCTGTGATTCAAGGTCTGAACATTTTCGAACGGACAATTGAACGCTTCGTCCAGATGGATGCACTAAGGGTTCAGCTTGAACAAACGAAGCGCGTCTACAGTACAGACGCGTCTGAACGGAATTATTTTGGCATTAATTGCAGTTATCCACAACTTTTGCCGGCTTTCATATTAAAAATTGATTCCATAATTGAATATGTGATTTCTCACGGGTTTCAGTTTCATATTGTGTGAAAACGGCAGAATACCCGTTCATCAATGCTTTACTTCCAATAGCGTAGCTTTCGGGACCTCTCCTGGTCCCATCTTCAGCGCAAATTTTCAAACGCAACCTATCGTACGAATATCACAGTCACCAAGGTGACTGTGATACTCGTACGATAGGTTGCGTTTGAAAATTTGCGCTGAAGACGGGACCAAGAGAAGTCCCGAAAGCTACGCTATTGGAAGTAAAGCATTGATGAACGGTTATTCTGCCGCTTTCACACAATTTGATTCCATAATATGATAAAAAGAGCAAATCATTGTCGTATGAACAAACTAACAGAGGAAAATAGTGAGCCTTTCTTCGACCGGACAACACTTGCCAGTCATTTGTTCCACCGAATAATGAATTATCACACCTCAGAAACATTGCCTTACGAGTCGACATTACTTACAAACAAGAGAAACGAAATTAAAATTGTGGTTAACCTGCGCACACATATACTGCGCGACAGTATGTTAGATCGCCTGCGATGCTTTATTTAAACTTTGTTAAACGTCAAACCGCAGTAGTCTGTTGTGCATGCTGTCTGTGTACAGTATGCGCAGAATGCTAGTCAACGACCAGTATCATCCTTACTCAAATGATATTGTCTGGTGCGCTCAATTACTGTTCCTCGGTTTTCTATGTTCACTAATCGATTTCAGTTTTAGTTGAGCCTCTCTGGACTGAATGGTCAGCTGCGGTATACGAAGCTGCATCAATTTGCAAAATCTGCCTTACAAGATGCAGTAGAATGTTTTGCACAAGCACAGCGAAGTTGGGCCATGGCTGCAACGTCGCCCTGCCGACCGTGACCATCATCTTTGTATGATAAAGCATCCATTCACTGAACTACTTGGTCGACTTGCATTGTTTTACCAGATTATGTCTATTATGATATTGCGTACTCGATAATATTTCATAATCATATTATACATAGATAGCTACTGTCAGTCAGTCAAGATTCTGAATTGCATCCTACTCTGTCCACGAAGATATACTTGTCTCCCAACAATCCCACCAGGTATGATTGGCAGTCTTGCATACCAGCAATTGCCAGCTCAGATGAAACCTGATGATATGATATACGAATGAATGTTCCGTACGTAAAATTAGTTGTTACCATCTCAAACTTCCTATGTCATTGTTGAAGAAACTTGTGTATTGCCCAACTTCGTCGTTACATCGAGGCAGCGGTTCATATGTCTAATTTACGCATTCGGTTAGCGAGCCATGGAGCACTACTGTTGGAAATTATTGAACAGCAGTATGGTTATTTGTCATCAAAATGACATTTCCACTGTTCAATAAAGAGAATTGGATGAACACATTTGTCCACTGAACCAGAATGGAACATTGATTTAAAAGTATCATAAACAAAAGCCGTTGACGCATTTTTCAGTTTTGTGAAACTGTCTTGTGTATTTGCGTTTTTGACTTCACCCTTTTCGTAAGTGCTTTTCTAGACGCCTAATAAACGTGAAATGGGGAAATGTCTTTCTAAATGAACTGTTTCCCTTATAAGCGATGCAATGTTTCCCTTGCCGCACTTTATGAAACTCCTTAGTTCAGATCAAACTTGTTCTTTGACTGCCTAATCCATAGAGCAAACTGGGATCACATAATGGCTGCCTGTTTAAACACAAGCACAATGTCGAATACGCTTTGAAAAACAACCGTTCCATACCCGGTGGGAGCACTAATGCATTAGTTCCAAATGTTGTACAGAACAAATAAGCGGAAAATGCCGGTAAGTTTCCTCAGATGACATAGCTCATTTTCAATTCACAGCAATTCCGCCTATACTCTTTTAATCAGGTCAATGAGATTCTCCAATTTGAAGTGGCTCATTCATGACCTCGAACTACCGAATCAGACCCTTTGAGTCTTTTCTTCCAACGCATGTAAAGAAAGCGTTACATTGAAAGTTTCAGTGCTTCATTTAACGAACTATGTCTACAGGAAACCAACCCACTCATATAGATATTTAAATGTATAGTCCAACCATCCATTGAGTGTGATAATAGGCATTATCTCATGGATGGTGGACAGAGCGATGAAATTGTGCGGCGAGGAGTTCTTGGAAAAAGAGTTAGCTTATATATGCCAGACAATGCTGCAAATTGATTATCCTGGAAGATTCACCACCATATGTAAGAAATGGTTAAGGAAATGAAGAGGAAACCAGAAGGGAGGGCACGGATACAAACATGGCATTGGTCTTTTACCCGTTAGCCTGGCACCAAAGACCTTATACATCGAATTACTAGGCAAATCAGTGTCAAGGCAGTCTTCAAAGGTCAAACCAACCTTCAGTCTATACTCAGATACGAAAAAACCAGAATTCCCATAAATAAGAGACCAGGTTCGGTGTACGACGTCAAATGTGAGCTACATACATTGGAGAGACCGGCCACCCAACCGAATATCGGGTGCAACAACATTTAGCAGGCACACAGAGATACCGAAATGTCCACAGGAGACAAAGAGGTGAAATTTTCACCACCAGAGGAAGACCGCAGGCCGAACAGAACCACGTTTAACCATGGAGTGTAAGAGAACCCTCGTGTTTGTTGAACACATGCTTGAATGCCCTGTGTTGAAGGAGGAGTTCAGCTTTAGCACGTTAACACAGGAAGACAACTTCAGAGAAAGGAAAATCAAGGAAACTTTATTTATCCCCAACAATGAATGCATAAACAGAGACGAAGGATCTCAGCTTAGCGATATCTAGTCCACAGTGGCACTGACAAATACATGTTGTCAGCTACCAAGTTCAGACGTGGAACTCTGATGAATACAATTAGGATACCAAGTAACAGTTATAGAGGAACAATGAGGAGTGACCCTAAAAATAGAGCTACAACGGTTTGGCAACGAACGAATTTCCTTTCTGTAGCTCTGCATTACACTTTAAAGAACTTAAAGATATTTCATTTTAAACCGCAAACATCTTCATTCCATCTTGAGACACGCAACACTAACAGAGACACACTGGAGATGGGACAAGGTCAGTCCCGAAAGCTCCGTGTCATTTTGCTTGTTTTAACGGGATTGCAGTCTGATTTAAAATAAACAAATAAGGAATAATTTGAACAATTTCCACCTCACAAAATTAGTGTCCTCAAGTGCGCGTGAGGTCAATTACTTGCATTTCAACAGAACTTTCCCATACAACAAAATGGAGTACTGATGGCCAGTAGTTTGTCCGTAGGCATTGCGCGATAATTCATGGAAAGTTTAGAAGAGAAAGCATTCTTCGACCATAGATAATTCAATTGCTCTAAACATTCAAGGGACACATAGATGATTTAGTCGCTATTATAGAGTATAGCAAAAAACATGTCTAAACGTAATACATTTGAATAACGGTTTTCCTGTAGAAATTATATTTACTATTGAAAGAGAATTGGATAAAATACTTCTATGTTTAGACCCAGTAATTATGCGGAATGACGAACATGAGACACGAAAAAGTATAAGAAAGCGACAAATTCAGGAAAACAACGCTTCTCATTCCATCATCCATGATCAGTATTTATTGAAATGATTAATGGGAACATTTACATGACGATTAACACATGTGACCCCTAGAGCTTATACCCGGTGACGGTTGAAATCCTGAACGTCGAAATCCCAAAAGAGCGGAATCCCGAAGTCGTAATCCTGAATTGGCGAAATTACGAATAGACGAAATCCCGAATAGACGAAACCCTGAATGTAATTGAATAAAGGACTTTTAACGGGCTTTGGTTTCGTTGTATACAGGGACGGCAGAATAACCCGTAGTACGAATGTATCTTTATTGATATCGCGAAGCTTTCGGGGCCTATCTTGGTCCCGTCATCAGCGCAGAATGAAAAGCAACCTTTCTGTAAACTCAAAGGTGGCTAATGATTCCGTTTTCATTGATGAAAGTGTTGTGCCCAATAGAATGGCCGATCAGCGGCGACGGCCGAAATGGCCGCTATGAAAAGTTTTCGCTGCCTGACTTGTCGATATGCTGAACAATTTGAAGAACTCTTCCGCAATCTATGACCCTACACCACTTCCCGACGCCGACATTTCAGACGTTCAAGATGAGCTTGGTCAAGGCGGCTCCCGTTCTACTCAAGGGAAAGTGCGACGCGCTAACGCGTGAACAAATGCTCCAATACTTGTTTTGGCCGGTACACGGCAGTTCGCCGCGCGAGATTCGCCGCGCGAGATTCGCCGCGCGAGTTTCGCCGCGCGCGTTTCGCCGCGCGCGTTTCGCCGCGCGAGATTCGCCGCGCGAGTTTCGCCGCGGCAGCAGTTCACTGCGAGGCACTGTCTCGGCTGTCGGGCGAGTCGCCACACACAAATTACCGCACCTTTCGTGGCCAATCTCCCTATTTCATGGTTCGTCTCCCATATACACGTCTTTCCTCCAACTTTCGGGTCTCTGTTCCATGCTTTCCCATGGCGTCGCTTGCAATTTCCGCGTCTTAAATCTAACCTATTACAGTGCTTCTTTCCCCGTTGTGTACTCTTTCTCCCAACTTAACGGCTCATCTCCGATGTACATGCCCCACTTTCGGGTCTCTGCTCCATGTGGAAACACTGAACGGCGGCCCATTTCCCCGGCTTAACTCCAACGTATACGCTGTCGTGTTCGATTACGCTGCTTCTTTCGTAAATGCCACTTCTCTCTGCAAATGAACCGGCTCATCTCCGTGTACTTATCCTTGCTCCCACCTTCGGGTCTCTGCTCCATGTGGAAACACTGAACGGCGGCCCATTTCCCCGGCTTAACTCCAACGTATAGCCTATCCTGTTCGATTACGCTGCTTCTTTCGTAAATGCCACTTCTCTCTGCAAATGAACCGGCTCATCTCCGTGTACTTGTCCTTGCTCCCACCTTCGGGTCTCTGCTCCGTGTTTCCTTATGCCGGCGCTTGAAATTTCCCCGGCTTAGCTTCATGTTACGACCTATTCCATCTGACAACGATACCTATTTCCTGCCACTGTGGCTTATGTACAATCCTGATTGCTCAACAAGTTTACTAGCCATTTCTCCAATAAATTTATGTTCAAGATTCCTTCACGAATCCACGTGCAATCACCAAGGAATAGCTCCAACTCGCACGCAGTTTATAGAGTCGGAAGACTTGCTTGCAGGTTCCACGGTCTTCTCCACATGTAATATTCGATTAGATCCACCAAAACCGGGTACTCCGCGCCATTCACATTATTGATCTTACCTTCTCACCAATTCTCCCAGCGATAACCCAGCAGGGCCCGAATTTAGTCAGTCGTGCAAGACGGATTTTGCACATTGCCGATCTACTAAGGCGCACTATGTGACCTCCATGAAAGCACACACGCAAACAAAGGCTGATCGGAACAAATTATAACTACAGGAATTGCTCGCTTAGCGTAGTTTCGTTTAACGTCGCTCACGGAGAAGACGAAAACGTTACAAAAGGCAGCCATGTTATGTATGTCAAGTATTACATACTGCAAGTGATAGGTTAACCTATCTTGTCAGTCGAGTTCTAGCCTTTTTTGTCGTCCTTGTAGTTCCAAGTGCCTACTGTCAAATATTATTTTGCGGACTCTTACTGCTCGATTTTGTTTCATTACCATGAGTGCCAAACGTGCGCTATTATTCTTGTGAAAAGGTGTAACGCTATCGCAGACCAAGCAAACCCGACAGTAGATGCGTTTTACTAGGTGTGAGAATGAACGAAATGTAAAGAATCAAAAATAAGACACCAACGAAAATACGAGAATAATATAATAATAGCATGAAAGGTAGGTCGGATGGCAAACATGAAAGGAGAGGAAATCTTTGCCGGTTGATCTCACCAAACAGCTGTCAGGGTTACAAAGGTTAACTGTCAGATGAATTTTCACATCATGGCACATGAAGGACGAAGTGGAGTCCGCCGGTAGACTACGTTTAACTCCATAAAATCTCTTTATTCCTGCGAAACTCATCCACGTAATTCGTCCCTACAAAGTTTCCTGTTTTCTACATAACAAAGCCATATTACACTCTTTACCAGACAAATCACTAACTATACAAATTTCGAGCTCGCTAACGCAAGCTGGCGAATCTACATGCAGACGATTCAACCGCTCTTCATCGTCACCGAAATACTGCAATTGAATAACACAGACGTCTTTGCCCCTAAATGAAATATATAGCATATTGGATGGGCATCTTCTTCAAGCATACCTGACCAGAGGATGCCAACGCATCGGTCAACGCCGCAGTTGACCTACTACAGCCGTCTTTGCCCCTAAATGAAATATATAGCATATTGGATGGGCATCTTCTTAATGCATACCTGACCGGAGGATGCCAACGCATCGGTCAACTGCGGCGTTTAATCTAATCGAGTATTACATGTGCATAAGACCGTGGAACCTGCAAGCAAGTCTTCCGACTCTATAAACTGCGTGCGAGTTGGAGCTATTCCTTGGTGATTGCACGTGGATTCGTGAAGGAATCTTGAACACAAATTTATTGGAGAAATGGCTAGTAAACTTGTTAAGCAATCAGGATTGTACATAAGCCACAGTGGCAGGAAATAGGTATCGTTGTCAAATGGAATAGGTCGTAACATGAAGCTAAGCCGGGGAAATTTCAAGCGCCGGCATAAGGAAACACGGAGCAGAGACCCGAAGGTGGGAGCAAGGATAAGTACACGGAGATGAGCCGGTTCATTTGCAGAGAGAAGTGGCATTTACGAAAGAAGCAGCGTAATCGAACAGGATAGGCTATACGTTGGAGTTAAGCGGGGAAATGGGCCGCCGTTCAGTGTTTCCACATGGAGCAGAGACCCGAAGGTGGGAGCAAGGACAAGTACACAGAGATGAGCCGGTTCATTTGCAGAGAGAAGTGGCATTTGGGAAAGAAGCAGCGTAATCAAATAGGATAGGCTATACGTTGGAGTTAAGCGGGGAAATGGGCCGCCGTTCAGTGTTTCCACATGGAGCAGAGACCCGAAAGTGGGGCATGTACATCGGAGATGAGCCGTTAAGTTGGGAGACAGAGTACACAACGGGGAAAGAAGCACTGTAATAGGTTAGATTTAAGACGCGGAAATTGCAAGCGACGCCATGGGAAAGCATGGAACAGAGACCCGAAAGTTGGAGGAAAGACGTGTATATGGGAGACGAACCATGAAATAGGGAGATTGGCCACGAAAGGTGCGGTAATTTGTGTGTGGCGACTCGCCCGACAGCCGAGACAGTGCCTCGCAGTGAACTGCTGCCGCGGCGAAACTCGCGCGGCGAATCTCGCGCGGCGAACTGCCGTGTACCGTGTTTTGGCTGGCCATAAAAAACAGACTGACTTGTGTCTGAAGATCGAGCGCGCCTATGGTTGCACAATCAGCGCGTTGCCATTTGATGAAAAGGATGCTAAACCGTTTGCACGAAATTGATGTTGAAATGCATTACCCGCTTCTATTCCTTTTTCATGCCTTGTCAATTACCCTACATGAAGCAGAAGGAATGGCATTATTCTGTACCTCCAACGAAACAGTTATTAATACATAACGATATACATTTCACCATGCAAAGTAAATGCTTTATTCATTGCACCGCTGGCACATTCAATTATTAGCTATACTATATTCCACGCATAATGTCCCATTCATAAAATTAGTCTACTCTTACGTAATAGGTAATTAATTACAAGTCCAGACTTGACTGCTCACCCCCGTCTTCTCAAGCAGTTGCATCTGTGTAAAATTTCAAAGTGAAGGTCAGCTTAGTAACAAAACAAAGACATTGAAAACGAACTGAACTGCATACTTTTGGAAACATTTTAAGTACGGTATAGTTAAGAAGCACAACTGTGCGAGGCATATGAACTTTCAAATGAAGATACACAGTTTACCGCGTAAGTTACGTCCTCAAAGTTGACCCACCAGCCATGGAACGACAATGACCACAATTCAACTATACGCAAACCTGAAATAGGCGGTGGTAGAATATACGCACTATAAGAAGCGATGGATACGAGCTATCACGTAGTACAAAGCAACTTACGTGACAGTTCTGCGATGAAAGATCCGACACTGACTCGTCCGATTGCACATCGCGAAAGACCGTTAACAGCACTATCTTCCCTATGCTGCAAATGACGACAATAATCAACATAATTCAAATAACGAGTTTGGTCCAATAGAAGCTATGAATTGTACTTCGGAACGAGAAAGCCCAAAAAATTGATAAATTAAGTAACGACGCCTACGGAAATCAACAATACACGCGATACATACTTAACCTGAATGCTTTAAGATACCCATTGCCCGAAACCGTTTTTTTTTCTTTGACAATAATTCTCTCCTTCACAATCGCCCCAGTGCGCAACGTGCCCGCAAACAACTATTGCACAGTAAATGGAAAGCGTAAAACACACAATATTGCAACAGGTTGGTGAAAGCCCGTGAAAAGCGAAAGTCTCATCAGATATTGTTACTGCTCAACGCTATGGACTGGACCAGAACTGTTTACATGCAAGCTCTCCGTTGGCCTGTAGTTCGCTAAATTTAGACGATTAAGAAACGGCTATGGTAACGATACTCCACAAATGCACCTCTCGTATGCATCGGCCGTATGTCAGTTGAATTCATTGAAACATATTTATGCCAATTAGCATAAACATGTTGTGTATACGTATATTACAACAAACGGCAGTGATCAAGGAGAGCTCATTTGCGGGTGCTACTAAAATGGTTTTCTCAGAGGAAACGAAGGAAAAGCAAAGAAAGGCTACCGTCAGTTTTCTATGGCTTCTCTTTTCCAATCGCAACTGACCGTCCTGAAGATAACAAAAGATGAACGACCGATAAAAGCATTGTCGACCGAAAGAAACTTCGAGTTATTCTAATCGAACTGCGAACATACGGTCGATCCATTCTGAACTTTCCTATAAAGGCAGTTCGACATGTAAACGTGCAGACAGTTAGGCCAACATACCTCTGCGACGTTTCAGAGCAGCAATCGTCGACCACGCTTAAAGCAACTTTTGTGAGAGAAGAAAATTTTAATACATAATTTGGAGAACAGTAATCCCACAACGTGTACCGCCAGCAGCAGGAAAACGTCTACGCTGATGCACCCATGGACCTGTTCGTTGACGATCCATGACCGCCGCTTGTTACCTGCAACAATTCTGCCAGGCATAAAGAACATGATCAAAAGCAACGCAACTGCGCAGCATACTTTCGACGGTGTCATCCTGGTCGCTGTCAGTCTGCCCTTCAGCGGAATTATCTAAAAACCAACGCTACTACTATACGAGGAAACTTTGCACGCAAAATAAATACTCTGTTGATGTTTTCCTTTCTTCGACTAAGAGCCAAACGATGACGAGTCATTATGATCTTCATTCTCAGAGAATTCCGAACTGAACACTGTGTCAAACGTTGCAAAGTACAGTTTGACAGGGAGTATAGTGGGCCCCTCTCATCCGATGGGATCGCCAATGTGCAGTCTGAAAAACCATTTGCATATGCAGTTGAAATAGCACGGCACTTTTGCGATAGCCATACCGCCACTTTCGCACAGCGCACGCGATGATTCCGACGTGCTGCGTTCATTGAATCTTCTCGTCACGTCCGTGACCTAATCAGAGTTGCCTGGCACGAACCTATCAAATGTAGGATTGTGGCTTTTGTGCGGCCATATACATTGAGTGCGCTAAAAACTAGAGATGTGTTAAGGAGGACGTTGACGTGAATTTTGAAATATTCAAAGTAGCGCCTGAGCAAAACTACATAAATGCTCTATGGCAAAGACGAAACTCTTACTAATTCGACTCTTGTTTCCAACTCTACCTCCCCTTAGGTCAAATCTTTGCGCGTCGTGACCGATCAATCATACCAGTTGATCTGAATCATGTATCCGCTAAACAAAATGCGCATAAAGCAAAAGTAAGGAATTTCTCCCTTCATTTCCACAAGTGCCGAGGAACTGCTTCGTTAATGCAAAACAGTACATCCTATGGTAATCAAAACAAATAATTTCATTTAAATCCACATATACCTTTTCTTCACTACCGTAGTCAACCGAAGATGGTGCTCACAGCTCCGCATTACTGAGTGGACGAACGACAAATGCTTTAAGGCTCAAGAACTGACCCACAAGTTGCTGCTGCTAGCATCGCTCATCCGCAGTATTCCAAGCCTGAAGCTCATCGGAATGCTGATTGTAAGCGCGCGACTTGCGATTAACGCACAGCTGATTAGCCTGATCGAAGGCAACATTGGATCAAGTGCAACTACAATTTCCGGCGGGATAACTTGCCGTACCCATTAGGGAAATGTTGGAGACCTCAGTGAAGTGAGCGGATTTAACCGTTGACTGAGACTCGAATCCCGATAACCGTTTATTTCACGTGGGTGTAGCGATTCTACTGCTGTCCGACCGAGAACCTATCGTCAGGCCACTTGCACATGCTATCTTCTTGACCGACAATATTTTCCTAACCAACGTCAGGCCACTTGTGCCTGTACACCCAGACAGCCAGCTTTTTCTAACCATTACTAACGCATTCAAGTAATGTTGATTCTGCATGTTACAATGAAGACATCTTCAATATTAAAAGGCTCGTCCGCACCAGTTCCTTCTCATTTTCTTTGTTCGCTATTTCGCGCTGCTGTTTCGTCTCACTCCTTATTCTTCGTCGTGTGCTGCTACAAGTAAAGGTGTTTTAATTGTGTGGTGTAAGTTTCCTTGGTCCGACTGCGCAAACTTGCTTCTAACGCTCGTCTTAAATTCATTCAGTATGTCTGTCGAATTCAGAAGATTCAAGAACAATACGGGCAATGAAGACGTAGCGATACGCTATCTACAAGACATAGGTTTCCTGCACTCTCAAAGGACGTGCACCTGCGGCTACGTGATGAAACTTACGTGAAAGGCGAGGACGCAGGTGGAGATCCAACAGTCGCGTTTGCGGGAAGCAGTTAAGTTTACGTAGCGGTACGTGGTTCGAAGGTATGGCTCCTGTAAACATGTATGTTCACATTTTGACGCACGATTCATGAGGTACAAGGTGGACTTCTGCACTGCAGTTAAGTTCGTGTACGCATGGAGCCAAGGATACACGACCATCCGCTTTTATTACGACCAGCTCGGTGTAACAACATTTACGTGTTTTAATAGCTACTATTCTAACAGACAGCTTATAGACATGTGCAAGAAGAGTGCCCAACACTGGAACGTGTCCATGAGAGATGTAGCCGCAGAAGTGCTGATGAGGCAGCCTATCGTCATAGGGGGACCAGGACTGACGGTCGAAGTGGACGAAACTGTGTACTCAAAAAGAAAATATCAGCAATGGGTCTTTGGTGGCATATGTCGGGAAACCGCGCATAATATGTCAGCCATTGTTTCCATTTATGAGGCTTCCTTTCAGTATCCAGGTTTTGCTGCAGCCTGCAAGGCTCTGTTGCCAATCTGCGGACCTGTGCTTGCTGTTGCGAAACGACACTAACGCCATCCCTCTATCCTGCCAATTTCTACGTTCAAAACAGGTCTAAAATGGCCTAAAAAGGTCTAAATTGAGCGCACAGAGGTTACGTTGTTTACTCTGATGACGTCCAGATGTAGGACGAAAGAACCTGCATTTTCTTACCTTAATCGATGGCTACAGTACTCTTGTGGTGCAACAACTGAATCTGACCCGGAAATTGTAAATCCTTGCAACAGCGACAAAGACAAATGAACCACAGCACATATCAATCATCCTTTTCTCTACCCGAATAGTAACGTCCTTTTCTCTACCCGAATAGTAATAGCGAACTTGCACGAACCTCATCCCGTCGATGGCCGATTGCTAAAGCACGGAACTAAGAATTCTAGGAAGACAGGAACGTTAAACGTTTGAAAAACCGTCTTCCGCGACTATTGATCTGAACAACGCTTTCCCGCGTTAAGCTAGGTGCCACGCTTCTGCTCGTAACGCCTATCTCCGTCAGGTGAAGCAATTGAACGCTCTAGGAACTACGAATCTTACATTTCTTTAAACATTCGCATTGTGTCGAGGATGAACATAGCTGCCCTATGCGAAATGCTAACATGCGAAGCGAAACGCGGCGATCCATGCTGGCAAAGCAGTGGAGTGGCGGAAAGGAGTTAAGTAGAAAATTTTACAGTTCCGAAAAATCCAGCCGCCAACCAAACTTTACTCCGACATGGTAACAGCAATGAATGGTGAACCGATTTTCAAGCAAACTTTATCAATGATAGTCAAAGACGATAGCTTACCGTCGAAAGAGCGCTGGCACGATTGAATCGTCGAGTGACAAATGCACATGTTTTAAAATTGTCTCAGTTACGAAGAACAATTCTTCCACGCACGCTTTGCCAGGATCCGATTATGCTGCACCGCAGGGAGCGTACTTTCATTTTACGCGCGTCTCAACTATTATAATAAGAAGACAATTTTCCTCTTCCGTAGACTTACTTGCCGCAGCATTGTAGACCAACAAGCTCCATCGTCTGCGCAGTTCATAAGCTGTGATTTCTCACTCATTACATGTAAAGTGAAATGACCAGTAGCAGATATCATTATCATTGTTCGGAGCACCGAGAGCACATCGCCAATAAGTCAGAACGCTGAAGTTGCCTCTGCTCGTGTTGCAAAGTTAATACGCATCTCTTCTCCTTCGGGTTCGCTATTACACTGATAAAAGCCTGCAGTGTAATAGCAAACACGAAGGAGAAGCGGGAGAGAAAACGAATCTAGCTTGGGGCCACCTTGTGTACTGTAGAAAGAATATAGTTGTCAGGGTCCGACTTGAATAACCGTGCGCAGCTCCGTTCGCCAGCAATCATCGATTGAAGCGTTGTTGCGGTAGAAGCGCTGTTAGGCTAAGATGCGGTGCTACCGTCAGTCGAAGCTACATTAGTACAGTTTTCGAGGGTCTTATTGCGGGTTACCCTGGTTTCTACAGTAATCCCAGAATCGTAAACAATTGAATGCACGTATCTTCACAGAGCAAAACATCAGCATATGACGTAGGCGTTGTCTTTGATTACGGGTTGCTGCCGATACTAAACTTCAGGAAATAAGGGTGTTTCCATGTTTTGACGGCCATAATATAGGTAGAAAAGCTTAACCGAGGCAACAGTTTTCTGTTTTTGTCTCAGCCTTGTCGGGCCTATCCTTGTACTGGACCCTATCCTAGTATCCCATCCATATAAATTATCTAGAAGTTCCACTTTGAATATAGGGTGTTTTGTAACGGGTCTCATATTTTCAACGTGACGGTATTCCGGCTTTCCCGTTTTTTGATGATACCTGTAATAAAACCGCAAATTCCCTACCAGCGGATGGATGGGCGATTGTTAGAGATATCACAGGTCAAGAACACACTTTTTCTCGAAGCTTTCGGAACGCCCTGGTTCCGTCGTCAGCGATGTTGAAAGGGGTTCCGTTCCGCCCTGGTTCCGTCGTCAGCGATGTTGAAAGGGGTTCCGTTCCGCCCTTTCAACATCGCTGACGACGGAACCAGGGCGTTCCGAAAGCTTCGAGAAAAAGTGTGTTCTTGACCTGTGATATCTCTAACAATCGCCCATCCATCCGCTGGTAGGGCATTTGCGGTTTTATTAGACGTATCATCAAAAACGGGAAAGCCTAGAATACCACCACCTAGAATACCAAGAGCCTAGCCAATACCACCACCTAGAAGTTCCACATAAGAAAACTTCGCCCCCTTGCCTTCCGTCGCTGCTTATGAATCTCAGACCTACCCAATTAAGCAGAATAACATTTACGCTTAGATTAGCGTTAGCAATTAGCAGTGAACGATGCCCGACAAGGTTGAGACAAAAACAGAAGACTGTTGCCTCGCTTAAGGTTTTCTACCTATATTGGGGCCGTCAAAACATGGAAACACCCTTATTTCCCGAAGTTTAGTATCGGCAGCAACCCCTAAACAAAGACAACGCCTACGTCATATGCTGTTGTTTTGCTCTGTAAAGATACGTGCATTCAATTGTTTACGATTCTGGGATTACTGTAGAAACCAGGGTAACCCGCAATAAGACCCTCGAAAACTGTACTAACGTAGCTTCTACTGACGGTAGCACGGCGTCTTAGCCTAACAGCACTTCTACCGCAACAACGCTTCAATCGATGATTGCTGGCGAACGGATCTGCGCACGGTTATTCAAGTCGGACCCTGACAACTATATTTTCTCTACAGTAGACAAGGTGGCCCCAAGCTAGACTCGTTTTCTCTTCCGCTTCTCCTTCGTGTTTGCTATTACACTGCAGGCTTTTATCAGTGTAATAGCGAACCCGAAGGAGAAGAGATGCGTATTAACTTTGCAACACGAGCAGAGGCAACTTCAGCGTTCTGACTTATTGGCGATGTGCTCTCGGTGCTCCGAACAATGATAATGATATCTGCTACTGGTCATTTCACTTTACACGTAATGAGTGAGAAATCACAGCATATGAACTGCGCAGACGATGGAGCTTGTTGGTCTACAATGCTGCGGCAAGTAAGTCTACGGAAGAGGAAAATTGTCTTCTTATTATAATAGTTGAGACGCTCGTAAAATGAAAGTACGCTTCCTGCGGTGCAGCATAATCGGATCCTGGCAAAGCGTGCGTGGAAGAATTGTTCTTCGTAACGGAGACAATTTTAAAACATCTGCATTTGTCACTCGACGATGCAACCGTGCCAGCGCTCTTTCGACGGTAAGCTATCGTCTTTGACTATCATTGATAAAGTTTGCTTGAAAATCGGTTCACCATTCATTGCTGTTACCATGTCGGCGTAAAGTTCGGTTGGCTGCTGGGTTTTTCGGAACTGTAAAATTTTCTACTTAACTCCTTTCCGCCACTCCACTGCTTTGCCAGCATGGATCGCCGCGTTAAGCTTCGCATGTTAGCATTTCGCATAGGGCAGCTATGTTCATCCTCGACACAATGCGCATGTTTAAGGAAAGAGTAAGATTCCTAGTTCCTAGAGCGTTCAGTTGCTTTACCTGACGGAGATAGGAGTTACGAGCAGAAGCGTGGCACATAGCTTAACGCGGCAAAGCATTATTCAAATCAATAGTCGCGGAAGACGCTTCTTCAATGGTTTAACGTTCCTGGCTTCAATAGTTTTCGCAGATACCTAAGCTTAGACCTAAACACAACCATTCTTTCCAGTGCATTATGCACACGTTCTATTCGACTGACGATGGCTGCCGCTTTCGCCGATACCTAAGCTTAGATGTAAACACAACCGTTCATGCTCGTTCAAACTACTGCTGCGCATGTCACATTGCCGACAAAGCTTTACTGGTTGCCAAGTTCCCCACTAAGTTCACGTTGAACAGGGAAAAGTACGGACCATGTGCGTAGACTAACCGAACCTTCAGTATGTGGACGTCAACCGTTGTCAAATAGTCGGCAACGGTGAGCGTTAGCTAGAGAGGCACAGGACGAAGTTCGCACGCTCAGTGTCTTCGCAGGCATACCGAATAGCACGCACGTTGGAGCGCTATCCTTTTAAACAACGGAGCTGTACAGACATGGATGAAGAGGTATTACAGACCTAGCGTGTGTCTGCACGATTACCTGTTTGCTTGGTTCCACGAAAACGCTTCAGGAGCCGCTGGTCAGCGGTTACCACCATACCGTAGCTCAGGAGGAATTAGCCTCCAAGAAGCCACAGTCCGGTAGGTCCTGCTTGCACCTGCTCCATCAGAAAACCTGAGCTGCCTACCTTGGTTCCATTAAAACACTTCAAGACCGCATTATCCCGCTTAGGTCGGTCTGAAAATTGTAACTTACGGTGTGCCCGTTGGGGTTTATCCTTCTGGTGTCTAAAAATAAACCAAACAACGCCCTACCAGCGGATGGATGGGCAGTTATGAAGAAAAATTCGTAGGCACAAGTGAACCTCGAAGCTTTCAGAACGTTCTTGTTCCGTCCTCCGTTCTAAACTCGCTGAGGACGGAACAAGAACGTTCCGAAAGCTTCGAGGTTCACTTGTGTCTACGAATTTGGGAATCCCAAACTCGCTGAGGACGGAACAAGAACGTTCTGAAAGCTCCGAGGTTCACTTGTGTCTACGAATTTTTCTTCAAAACTGCCCATCCGTCCGCTGGTAGGGCGTGTTGTTTGGTTTATTTTTAGACACCAGAAGGATAAGCCCCAACGGGCACACCGTAAGTTACAATTTTCAGTATGCTACGACCCGTTAGAAGACATCCAGTTTTCAGCTTAGGTCGGTCGCATGAGAAGACCTCTTGACCTGCGAGCAGATGCCCATACCTTCTGTCAGTCAGCGAAACCAGTCAGCCAAAACACTGGTTAGCGGCCAAATCAAGGTACAAGCACCGCCTCGTAGAACTCGCGGCAGGCGCTTAGCTGCTCAACCGGGAAATCGTCATGCGACAGAACTGTGTTTACTTTTTACATCTTTGCAAAACTAAGCACCTCTCACGCTCATTCTCATACATGAAACGTTGCCACGTTTCTCCCTACCTGTATAGGTGACCCCGGGGCTTTGCTCCACATATGTTGGCGACAAACAGGATGTTTGTGAATAATATCAATTATTTGAGAACATGAACATGATGTTCGATGGAAGTTTGTCAGGGATGGATGTTTGTTCGAACAAACAGGATGTTCGTCGCTCTGCATGGCGCAAGAATAACAGTAATTATCCCTCAGGGTGATAAACTACCATAACAGTTGGTATTCACTACAAGTCTACAGATACTATGTCAAGGGTATCTTGCTTCATTACATTTACGCCATGTGTTTTTTTGAACAGACAGGATGTTTGTCGCTCTGCATGGCGCACGAATAACATTACGTATCCCTCACGTTGATAAACTACAATAATTGTTATTCACTACAAAGCTACAGATAGTGTGTCCAGTATATCTTGCTTGACCACAACAACGCCATCTACACAGGGTTGATATCGAGAAGCGCCAGTTCGGTAGCCAATCAGGAGTAACTCCTACTATCCGACCCCAACCAGTCATCACGTTGGAACTGAGATCGAATGCAACCAATCATATCGTTTGGTCAGTATCTACATCTCTTTCGTTCTTTGACGTATTCTTATTGATGTAACACAATCATAGCAGCAACCCCCACACAACGACCCTATAAGAATCTCTTAGCGTTGTGCATGCCAGGGTACACGCCGTTTCGCCGTGAGCGTTTCTCCGTGACGGTTTCGCCGTGAGCGTTTCGCCGTGAGCGTTTCGCCGTGAGCGTTTCGACGTGAGCGTTTCGACGGAGGAGGACATAGGCTGAGCTGTCACGCGCCGGTCAGTACTTTGGCGGACAATCTCCCGACTTATCTCCCGTTTATCGATTCCTTTCTCCAACACTGTGGTCTCTGCTCTATATTTCCTCATGACATCGCCCCAACATTACCCGCTTTTCTCCAACATATGGGGTTCCTTATCCTATCGCTTATTTCCGCATTCTATTGTTTTCCTCGCCTGTCACATCGCAAAAACTTCCATAACCGTGAGCTGTTCAGTCTCTCGAAGGTGAAGATCTTTTAGAGATGGTGTAAAGTTTTGACTCCGTACGTGGGAACACAGTCACCCTCATTACACCTGGATGACTCCCAAGCTGACAGGTATCACATATCAATCATGATCAACCGGGTCAGTGTACATCGACCATTGAACAAGACGGATCTTTTCTGCCTCGTTCCGCGTCATACTGTAACTTCCGGGTATGACGTCATCCCCACGCTGATTGGCCCGTTATTTTGGAGACATATGTGGCGCCACCGTCGCATTTTGCGACGTATTATGCGTGAAATTGACGAATACTGATGAAGGCATGGAATACTGTCAGCTTCGGATTAGCGATCGCTGTAACCAAGACCCGTTCCCACGACCTCAACTATGCTTGACCGATACAAAGGTGCCGACGATCGGTACTACATATATAAAGACGTCCACGTAGAGACGTGGGGACTATTATCATTACTACTACTCGTCGTCGTCTTCGTTTTATCGCTCGTATCATCCTTCGTCTCTTCATAGTAAACGTTTGTGACCGTTTTCGTTACAAACAATTGGTCCTCCGAGCCGGATAGTAGCTTGCGTTTCGTCTAGCACTACATCCTCGATTTGTTGTCATTATGCCGAACAGCAACTCGTCAGAAGAAAGAAAGGTTACTACTCTTCGTTCGGGCAGGCAACTGAAATCTCATTTCCGATTTCATCGTCGTAGCCATGCTCTGTCGAAGATAGCGAAAAGACCTGTCATTCCTGAAGTCGTCTCACAGACAACAGATGATCTTGTGAGGGCGACTACAAAGGCTGTTGCGACACAAATGACAGCAGTATTCGAATCGTTCCTCGGTCAGTTGCGCACAGACCTGCAAGAATATAAGATCTCCAACGAGTCACGTTCGTCTTCTCGACAAACAGCGGTCAACGTAGAACCGTCTACGAGTAAGGGGATTGATGAGACTGTAAAGGAGACTCCGCCCGTCCCATGCGAGGAGGCGAAGGTCAAGCTTGCTACGTCTGTGCCTTCGTGTAAGAATGAATCTACGCAAGATGTAGACCCACCAAACAGGGCTGACAAATGGATTGATGACGTCCTGGATGAGTCTCATTGTCACCTTATACATGTCGGCAACTATCACCCAGCCTTGCTACAGCAATTATCGCCTGCGGTTAAGATAAAAACCTTCGATGGAGATCCATGGAAATGGGATCAGTTCATTGGCAGTTTTAAGGCAATGGTACATGACGTAGTTCCTACGGATGCCCAACGAATTGCAATATTGCGACAACTGCTTAGCCCACGCTTGAGAGCGAGCATTGCGCCTTCGCTTCACGGTCCAAGACTATATGGACGAGCACTTGCTGACCTTCGTCGATTATTCGGTGACCTGAATCTCGTTATCGACGCTTACATCAGGTCCCTGTTAGATATTCTTCCAATGAAATCTGGCAACAACGACGAAGTAAGCAGATTCTTTTATGAAGTCCATGGTGCAGTAAACACGCTGCGCGCGTATGGGGCCAAATCAGAGCTCTCGGCTAGGGCCACGTTACAGGCTGTTGTGTCGAAGCTGAATAAAAGGCTGCAATCATCATGGGCAAGAAGGATGTTCGACCTCCGTCCTCGAACGGCCACACTCTGCGACTTGGATAAATGGTTGGAAGAAATCGTGATGATACAGAACAACTTCCAAGCCAACGTGTGTGACCCCCTTGGCGAACATCAGGAAAGGAAATCTAAAGCAAAGGAAACCCGCCGCCATTTGAACATCCTAACTACAAGCCACGCACTTACAAAGTGTATTCTATGTGAAAATCGCCATCGTCTTGAGGACTGCTCTAATTTCCTGTCCTCTACCCCATAGCAACGTGCCGAAATGTTGAAGCAGTACGGAAGGTGCTTCGCGTGTTTCGAACCGAACCATCAGGCGCACAACTGCAAGAAACGGCTGCCCTGCGATGTGGATGGTTGCCGTTCAAAGCATCATCCTTTGTTACACGGCGCCTCCCGAGTTTTCACTCTTGCTGCACCGCGCCAGGAAAATTCTGTGTCAGCAGTTCATGTTGGTAACAACTTGATTCCATCTATGGAGACGAGTGTGCTATTATGTGTTGTCAGAGCAAAGATCGTTACAGATAATAACGTCTCAATGGAAGTAACTGTGCTTCTGGATCCAGGAAGTGAAGCCACGCTCATCCATGAAGATGTCGCTCACAAGGTAGGCCTCGATACGCCTAAGCAAGATGTTCGTCTAGGAACGTTCCATGGGAGTGACCCCATCCTCTGATGTGCTAGAGTTAGCTTCAAGTTACTTTCTTTGGACGAACGTCGTACTTTCGAAGTTAATGACGCGTTGACAGTGCCAGCGCTCAATGTGGCCCATAGACGAATAGATTTTACACATTTGAAAAGCAGTTGGCCACATTTGTGGGACGTAGATCCTGATGCGTTGCGACATGACGATGTTGCGGTGTTAGTCAGCATGGATGTCGTAGAGGCTCATGAGCAATCTAGAATCCTAAAACCTCCAAAAGGTGTCAGAGCGCCTCACGCAGTTCTGACTCCTTTCAGTTGGTCAATAATCGGCCGACTTCCCACCCTGCATCAAAATCGGCTACCATCTCTCATGAACATTTATAACCTTACGGTAAGCAGACCAGAGGAAGACCTCGATGCGCTTGTAAAGGACCAGTGGTCCGTTGAATCCTTGGGCATTCGAAAGACAGACAAAGAAATCTTAAGTCCGGGTGAGGAAGGAGCAATGGACATTTTGCAAGCAACCACACGTAGAGTGAATGGCCGTTATGAATGCGGAATGCTATGGAAAGGTGTTAAGAGAGAAACTGAAGGTAGTCTTCCAACGGCCAAGGCTCGGTTTGCCGGTTTAGAACGGCGGTTTCGTCTTGACTCAGACTTCGCTTCAAGATATTCTAACGTGATCAATGACTACTTGCAAGATGGTCATGCAAAGTCATGTCCGTTGGATAAACACCACCGTGACCGCTGGTTCCTACCGCACCATGCAGTCAGAAATCCAAACAAGCCGAAAGGTTTAAGGGTTGTCTTCGATGCGTCGGCAAGATCGAATGGAGTCTCCCTCAATGACATGTTGTTGACAGTGCCAGACATGCTGAGGAACCTTTTCGGCTTGTTGGTTCGTTTCCGCGAACACCCAGTAGCGGTTTCAGCGGATATAGCCAAGATGTTTCATCAGGTTCGCGTTCGAGAAGAAGATCAATCAATGCTGCGCTTCCTATGGCGACAGCCGGGCAACAATGAACCTGTAAGACACCTTCAAATGAATGTCCATATCTTCGGAGCGGTCTGCTCGCTCTCAGTGTGCACGTACGTATTGCGGAAAACGGCCGAAGATCAGAGAAACAAGTATCCTCACACCTGGCAAAAGGTGGCTGAGAACTTCTATATGGATAACTACCTCGACTCGTTTGACTCAACGGGCGAGGCTGCGACATGCTGCCAACAATTGACACAGCTGCTGTCATACGGGGGCTTCCGTCTAACGAAGTGGATGTCGTCTTCACGTTTAGTTCTGAGAACTGTCGACTCGAAAGAACGTTCTCAACCTGATTTGGACATCAGCGTAGAACCGTGCCAATCGAAAGAACACTCGGTCTTCTATGGAACGCTAATGAAGATTCGCTTCATTTTCGATTGGGTAGACTACCGACGACATTATCGAAACGCGAATTGCTGCGAGCAATCTCAAGCATCTTCGATCCGTTGGGACTTATCTCGCCTGTCACGCTACAAGCGAAACGCGTTTTAAGACAAACGTGGATACAGAAAATCGACTGGGATGAATCATTGCCAGAGAAGTTAAAATCGCTATGGAATGAATAGCTAACCGAGTTGCCTCTTATTGAATCTCTTGCTATTCCAAGAGCTTTGAAGTCGTTCGAACAATTTGACAGCCTAGAGATACATTTATTTTCTGATGCTTCGGAAGCTGGGTATGGTTGTGTCGCTTATTTGCGGAAATTGGAATCGAAAGGAACCGTACTGATCTCGTTCATCTGCTCTAAGGCCAGAGTGGCACCTTTGCGGTATTTGAGCATTCCGATGTTGGAGCTTCAAACTGCACTAATCTCCTCAAGGCTTGGGACGACCTTACAAAGGGAAATCCGCATGCAAATATCTCGTGTTTGCTACTGGACGGATTCGCAGACTGTCCTCCATTGGCTGAACTCCAGTGGAAAACGTTACAGCTCGTTCGTCGCAAATCGTGTAGCGGAAATTATGGACAATTCGAAAACGCTCCAATGGCGGTATGTTCCCACACGTGAAAACCCAGCCGACGACTGTAGCAGAGGGCTGACGGCTTCAAAGTTTTCGGTTAACGAACGATGGTTTCATGGACTGGCCTTCTTGTATCAAAATGAATCCTCTTGGCCGAAGCGACCTAACATTCCAGTCAAAAGAGACGGGATTGAAGAACTACATTCGACATGGGCCGGCTGTACGTGTACAGTTCAACAACCACTGAACAAACTAATCTGCAGATGGAGAAATCTGAACAAGGTGCGACGTATCGTGGCGTACATCATTCGTTTTTTGCATAACTGCCGAGTTGACCGCCATGAACGACGACTGGGTTCCTTTAACGTCAGTGAATTGGAGCAGGCACTCATAGCGTGTTTGTCATCGGCGCAACATGATTGCTATAAGGAAGAAATCTCCTGCCTCTTGTCAAACAAACCTCTGAAGGCGCAATCGAACCTACTACCCCTCTCTCCTTTCGTGGACAACAGTGGCTTCATGAGGGTTCGAGGACGAATCGAAAGGGCAGATCTGCCTTATGAAACACGGCATCCGATTATACTTGCTCGGAAGCACTCGTTGACGAACATGATCATAGGAGAAATTCACCGAACACTCCACCACAGTTCAGTCAATCTGACACTCTGCGAACTGAGACAACGTTATTGGCTCCCAAAAGGCCGACAGACAGTAAAGAGTGTCTTATACGAATGTCTTTACTGCAAAAGATGGCATTGCAAACCATCCACGCCATTCATGGCACCACTGCCGGTTGAGCGCCTACAAGCATGTAACGAATTATATCGTTCCAGTTTTGTGTCCCTAACGTAAGTGTTCAGGAAAGGACCTGAGCATCGAGAATAGTAGGTCAAGCGATGATCGGTTCTGTGAGGTGTGTGTGTGTGTGTGGTTGCTCTGAAGAAGAAGTAAAGCTGAATTTGCGTATCGCTCGTTTTCGTCTTTGTGCTTCGCCCCACTGTCCCCGTTCGTGACATAGTGTTTTGGTGCCTCGAGCCGGGACAGTGACGTTTAGATTGGTTTATCCGCCGCTGACAACGCTCTTGTCGGTGTCGTTCGTGTCGTCAGTATGCCTTTGTCCCGTTCGTCTCGCTCGGTTCGCATTGGTCGTGGTTTCGGTCGGCTCCGTGCCGGGAAACTTAGTCGTGTTGTCAGGACTGAACCAACTCCTCGTTCGTCTCACGGAATTGGAAGCTCCCTGAACACGGCTGAACCGACCGACTCTACGGAGCGTTTTGTTGATTCTGAAGCCCACGCGCTGATGAGTCAGCTCACGTCGCACCTTTCATCTACGTTGGCATCATTCGTCGGCCAGTTGAAAGAAGAGCTATCATCGCTTCGTATCGCCTGCACTTCGCCAGAGGCTTTACGCGCTTCGTCGACTTTGCCCGTTATCAGCCAACCGCTTGCTGCGTGCCCGGATAATAATCGTTCGTCCCCTATTTCCGATGATTGCACTCCTTCTGCCGAACCTGTTCTGCTAGACTCAAAGCAGCCGTTTCCATGCAAAACAGATGACGTAGCCCGCAAAGACTCCCCTCTTATGTACAGCGATCCAGCTTGCAGTCCTGACTATTGGATAACGGACCTACGTACGTCTGAGCGCATATCGAATTCCGTTCCCCCATCGTGGTTGAACGAGATGGCTCCTGCGATTAGTATAGAACCCTTTGATGGCGATCCACTGAAATGGGACATGTTCATCAGCAGCTTCAAATCTCTGGTCCATGACGTTGTTGGGTCAGATGCCCAAAGGCTAGCTATCCTACGTCACTTACTTTCACCAGTGCTCAGATCCGCGTTGGCTTCGTCGTTACAAAGTCCAGAGACCTATGCAGTTGTACTGCGCGATTTGCGCCGCTTGTATGGAAACACGAACGCGGTTGTCGCCGCTTCTCTGCGGAGGCTGTCCTGCATTGAGCCAATGAAGGCCCGATGCGATCTCGATGTGGAGAGGTTTTATCTTGAGCTGCACGGTGCGCTCAACATTCTACGCTCCCGTGGCAGATTCGTTGTGTTACGATCTGCTTATACGCTTCAATCCGTAGTCCCAAAATTAACATACCGCCTACAGCATAAGTGGGCTCAGAGGGCGTTTGATGTTCGTCCTAAAGAAGCCACGACAGAAGACTTAGACTCGTGGCTTGAGCAGATCGTACTCATGAATCGAATGGTCGAATCTGCGGAACCGCAGAAGGGTGAGTTGTTGAATGTGAAACGAAGTCTGCCTCAGGTCGCACTAAAGAATCGTCACCGTCATTTAAACCTCGCCATGGTTGCTGACAAAGAGGTGCAGTGCGTCTTATGTCAGGACCCTCATTTGCTGTCGATGTGTCCACAGTTCACGAATGCTACACCGAACCATCGAGCTGAGATCTTGAAGGAGCACGGTCGATGCTTTGCCTGTCTCGATGGTGTTCATCAAGCCCGCCACTGTCCGCGGAAGGTGCGATGCAGTGCTCCGCGCTGTAGCCAGAGACACCACCATTTGCTGCACGGCTCATCTCGAGTATGGCCTACAGCGGTAGATTCTCAGGCCCTCGTTAATCCTGGTGATAGCCGCACTGCTACAATAGGAACAAATACAGTCGGTTGCGACTCTATCTGCCTTTCTGTAGTTCCGATCACTGTTTTTGCTGACACTTTATCTGTGCAGACATTCGCTCTTTTAGACCCTGGTAGCCAGGGGACTCTAGTGACAGATGAAGTTGTCCGTCGTTTGAACTTGAAGAAGAACTCGTCGAATATACGTATTTCGACCTTTCATGGCAATGACCCTTCACTGCGAGTATTCTCCGTAGACTTCAGCATTCGTGGAAGGAAGGACGGCCAGCGGTTCGAAGTTAATGGTGCGTTGGTGGTTCCATCCTTGAATCTTTCCTCCCACGTAGTCAATTGGAATGAAGAAAGGTGTAAGTGGCCTCACTTAAGGGACCTCCCTTTGAATGCTATCGACTATAAGAAAGTCTCAGTTTTGATTGGTGCTGATAACTTCGACATTATGCAACCACTGGAGTTGCGCAAGCCACCCCGCAAGGGTCAACCTTTCGGTGTACTAACTCCGCTTGGGTGGACAGTCATAGGCAAGTTGCCTCAGATGTTCAAGCCCTCCCAGTACTCTGTCGGGCGTACGGTAAACGAGATCATCGTCAAGAAAGATGGCAATTTCGAATCTGAGTTAGAAATTTATGAACGCTTCTGGGACACCGAAAGCTTCGGTACGAAGCCAGGTGCAAACTGTCGAAATATCGACCTTAGCCTAGTATCGTGGCCATCATCGTTTGAATTCTCAGGAGGGCGGTACGAAGTGGGCTTACTATGGAAGACAGGTAACATTGCATTGCCTAATAATCGTGCTATGGCGAATGGACGGTTCATTTCTCTGCGGAAGAGACTACTGGGCGATCCTAAGCTATATGGTCTTTACCGCGAGGCCATATCCAGTCTAAGCCGCTCTGGCATCATCCGAATGGTGACAACACATGAGATGAATCAGCCGGTCGGGAGGGTTTGGTACCTTCCTCACCATCCTGTTCGTCATCCCTTAAAGCCGGACAAAGTACGAATTGTCTTCGACGCCAGCGCCAGATTCGAGGGCTTATCGCTGAATGACCAGTTGTCAAAGGGACCGGATCTCACCAATGATATGACTTCGATATTGGTTCGCTTTCGCCTTTTACCCGTTGCGGTTACATCCGATGTCGCAAGCATGTTTCACCAGGTCGGAGTCCCCCCACATGACCGTTCTGTCTTACGGTTTCTGTGGTCTGGTACGGTGGATACCGCACCGAAGACATATGAATTTACACGTCAAGTATTCGGACTAACATCAGCCCCCGCTTCTTGTATATACGCCTTGACGCGTTGCATCCACGACTTTTTGCCGTCCGAAATGGCTTCTCGGTTAAGCAGGCAGTTTTACGTTGATAACTACCTTGACTCCTTTTTGACTTCGAACGAGGCAATTGCTCACTGTGTAGCCCTGAAGGAAGCCACGTCAAAAGGCGGATTTCCTCTAGTGAAGTGGGCTTCGACTTCTTCGGATGTCCTTCGTTCATTCCCAGAAAACGATTGCTCACAATCGAACGTGGATCTAAGTTTCGGGACCCATCAAATGGAAGGCGTGTTAGGCCTTTTCTGGGATTGCGCTAAAGATGTGCTTCGTTTCCCAGTAAATCTTCCTGCTGGACCAGTAAGGACGAAGAGGGAACTATTTAGTTCCGTAGCACGCCTTTATGACCCTATGGGTTTGTTAGCACCTGTTGTCGTGAAAGCCAAATGGATGATGCGTCAAGCAACCTGCGAAACTGCCGGTTGGGACACTGTGATAAGCAGTGATGTGCAGCGTGAGTATCAGCGTTGGATGTCGGATCTACAGTTAATAAGAACGTTATCCATTTCGAGATGGCTGGGCTTCACATCGATAACCGAAGGCGTGCAATTGCACGTCTTCGCCGATGCATCTGATCTCGCATTTGGAGCCGTCGTTTACGTCCGATTTGTAAAGGAGAATAGCTGTGTGTCAACATCCCTGATTATGTCAAAGTCGCGCATCGCTCCACGTAGGATACTAACGATCCCAAGGTTGGAACTGCAGGCGGCAGTACTCGCAGTACGCGTCGGCCAAACTGCAGCTGCCATCATAGGGATTGACCCAGATCGAACGACTTATTGGACTGACTCTATGACCGTTCTCAAGTGGTTAAAAATGGAGAATCGACGGTTGAAGCCTTTCGTAGCCCATCGGGTGGCTGAAATACTATCCAGTAGCGCGGTGAGGCAATGGCGTCATGTACCGGGGAATTGGAACCCCGCCGATGATGTTTCAAGGGGTCTTTCTGCTCGCCGCTTGGTACGTACGTCACATCGTTGGTTCACTGGCCCCCAGTTCCTGCGAATGCATGAAAGACTGTGGCCTGAGAACCCTGTGTCAGTGAAAGACGACCTCGCGGATTCGGAAATGGTAGCCGAAAGGTCACACGTCAATGCCCTTAATGTTAGCTCTCAGAATCCTATCCTTCGTTTGTTCGACGTCATCTCAGATTTTTCGAAGACTATCAGAGTTGTTGCGTATATGTACCGTTTCACTGCTCGTCCGAAATGCCCCTACCCATCGATGGTAGTGTCCGGTTGGGAGGTTAAACGCGCCACGACCTTATGCATTCTTGTGCTGCAAAGGGAATATTTCGCAGAAGAACTGAAATCTTTGTCGAACCAGCAGTCCCTGGGAATCCGTTCTACCTTAAGCAGACTGGACCCATTTGTTGACAAGGATGGATTGTTACGCGTTGGAGGGCGACTGAGACACGCTGATTTGCCGACGGATACGAAGCAACCCGTTATTTTGCCCGCTTCAAGCTCGTTCGTCCACCGACTGATTTGGCAAAAGCACTTGGAATTAATGCATGCCAAGACTGAAAGAGTGTTAGCGGAATTAAGAGGGCAATTTTGGCTCCTAGGAGGGAGACGGTCAATACGGAAGGTAATCGACCGTTGTCTTTACTGTCGTCGCATGAGTAGCACACCGAGCTATCCCATTATGGCTCCGTTGCCACCGGAGCGCTTAACCTGTTCGTCGCCTGCTTTCGTTAATGTGGGGGTTGACTGTTTTGGACCCTTCCAAGTCATCGTAAAACGGTCGCTCCTCAAGCGCTATGGGTGCATCTTTTCCTGTTTTGCTTCTAGGGCGTCTCACCTCGAGGTACTTCATTCTCTGGACGCTCATTCGTTCATGCTCGCGTTAAGAAGATTTATCGCACGCCGTGGACTACCTTCTACAATACTTTCTGACAACGGGCGTAACTTCGTCGCTGCGGAAAGAATCTTGCATGGCATATCAAAGGATGACCATGTTCGCCGTTATTTGGCTGATCGCCAAATCGAATGGAAATTCATGCCACCGAACGCTCCCCACTTCGGTGGTATGTGGGAGCGACTCATCGCTGTTGCAAAAAAGGCACTCATGGCGGTCTTGCGAGGAAACACTGTTACGGACGAGTTACTGACCACAGTCTTCGCTGAAGTCGAGTCTCTACTGAACGGTCGCCCACTGGCTTACATTGGGACAGATCCTGCGCAACCAGAACCTCTTACTCCGTTCCTACTCCTGACGGGTCGGGCAAATGTTCACGTTCCCCCCGACGTTTTGTGCGATCCGAAGTGCACGATTCAGAAGCATTGGACCAGGGCGGTAGAGATTGCTGACAGATTTTGGCGACGATGGCAGCGCGAGTATTTACCTACGTTACAAGGACGCTCAAAATGGACCTCATCGAATCAGGACATCCAAGTCGACGACGTAGTTCTACTAGTGGAACCTACATCTCCCCGAGGACATTGGCCTATCGGCCGGGTCGTGCAAGTGTTCCCAGGATGTGATAGTCGTGTCCGCGTAGCATCGGTCAGGACGAAACACGGAATCTATAAACGACCTGTTGCGAAACTAGCCATCTTGGAACGAGCTCGAGATACTTCGGAATAACGAGTCCTATTTCCTAGTACCGGAAATCCCGGGGGAGTATGTAACGAATTATATCGTTCCAGTTTTGTGTCCCTAACGTAAGTGTTCAGGAAAGGACCTGAGCATCGAGAATAGTAGGTCAAGCGATGATCGGTTCTGTGAGATGTGTGTGTGTGTGGTTGCTCTGAAGAAGAAGTAAAGCTGAATTTGCGTATCGCTCGTTTTCGTCTTTGTGCTTCGCCCCACTGTGTCCCCGTTCGTGACAAAGCATTTCAACCGCCGTTCAGCTGTCTCGGCGTCGACTATTTTGGCCCAATCACAGTACTCGTCCGTCGTTCCCACGAAAAACGGTATGGTTGCATGTTCACGTGCATGTCTACAAGAGCCGTTCACCTTGAACTGTCCTTCTCCCTCGATACCGACTCGTTCCTGATGGCGTTTCGCCGCTTCGTCGATCGTCGTGGTACACCAGCCGTAGTCTACTCTGACAATGGCACAAATTTCGTGGCTGCTGAAAGGGAACTCCGCACATGCTTACGTACCTGGAATCAATCAAAGATTTCAGAGGTTTTAGCGCAACGAAACATTCGTTGGAAGTTCTCTCCGCCCACCGCGCCACATTTTGGGGGAGTTTGGGAGCGTTTAGTGCGATCCGCAAAATCTGCCCTTCGTAAAATACTGAATGGCCGTGCGGTAACGGATGAAGTTCTGCTTACTGTTATGGTGGAGGTCGAGTCCCTTATCAACTCTAGGCCACTTACACACATCAGCGTCGACCCCAGCGACCCTGAACCATTGACTCCTAATCACTTTTTACTGCGCAGAGCACATCCACACATCCCACCCGACATAGTCACTGAAACAGAAATCTCCTCAAAAAGAAAATGGCGTTCTGCACAAGCCATTGTCGAATCTTTTTGGAGACGGTGGCTAAAAGAATATGTGCCATGCCTGATTGAACGCCGAAAGTGGTTGCGTACAACGCCCAACCTAAAGACAGACGATGTGGTCATCGTGGTCGATGCCCAAGCTCCAAGAGGACATTGGCCACTGGGCAGGATAGTTGAAATTCTACCGGGCAAAGATGGCATTCTGCGTGTAGTCAAGGTAAAGATGAACACCAGAACATAGACGCGACCTGTCTCCAAGCTTTGTCTCCTGGAAACCGGACAAGCGGATGTTTATGAAGGAAACTACATTCATAAACATGGGCCGGTTATGTAACCGAAAACTTTACACCATCTCTAAAAGATCTCACCGTAAGTGGGAACACAGTCACCCTCATTACACCTGGATGACTCCCAAGCTGACAGGTATCACATATCAATCATGATCAACCGGGTCAGTGCACATCGACCATTGAACAAGACAAAGACCATGGAATACTGTCAGCTTCGGATTAGCGATCGCTGTAACCAAGACCCGTTCCCACGACCTCAACTACGCTTGACCGATACAAAGGTGCCGACGATCGGTACCACATATATAAAGACGTCCATGTAGAGACGTGGGGACTATTATCATTACTACTATTCGTCGTCGTCTTCGTTTTATCGCTCGTATCATCCTTCGTCTCTTCATAGTAAACGTTTGTGACCGTTTTCGTTACACCGCTTCTCCTCTGATATCGAAAGGAGAAGGCAGAAATGTCATCCTCCCTTTTAAAAGTTCACCCGATTATTCGCAAACCTTTGATGTAACACAATTATACTAAAAGAGACCTTATAGTGGCAAAATTGAGAAACTTAAAACTATCAACAAGAAACGTTATTTTGTTACTAAGATCAAAAAATAGATCGGTTGCCTCACAGCTACGAAGCGCCCCATCTTGACGGGGCCGACTTGAAGGGGCCATCTTGACGGGAGCCATCTTGACGGGAGCCAACTTGACGGGAGCTATGTTGACGGGAACCAACTTGACGGTGAGATTCTCCTTAGCAAAAGACGCTTGCATCTAAGAAACTTCCCTTTTAAATAGGCTCATTGACTGTTAGTTTGCAGTGCGTAACGTTTAGGCTGCTTTCCAGGGTTAGTCGCCATTTTGCTATGGAAAATATATTAATGATTTCCACGACATATGTTTGTAAACCACTGATGTTTAGTAAGCGAGCAATGAATTGCTGATCTGGATGATCATAAAGCGCTTGTATGCTACTTTTTTGACAAGCGAAAAAGTAAGCTTTATTGTGACAGTAAATTATCAATGAATGCTGAAGTTATGCGCAATAACACGCAAATAATCTACATGAGAGCGCCTGTCGAACTGTTGTACTATTCGTTGAAATCGCTCGGCGCATCGAATCAAATCATGCGCCGTCGCCTTCTCGGTGGCTCTTCAACCCTGAAGTACAGGTCTGCACGATGGTCTCTCCCAGCCTGCACAGTTAGCGTGCGAAGCGGCCCATCTTGACGGGGCCGACTTGACGGTGAGATTCTCCTTAGCAAAAGACGCTTGCATCTAGGAAAGTACCCTCTTAAATTGGCTCATTGACTGTTAGCTCGCAGTGCGTAACGTTTAGGCTACTTTCTAGGGTTAATCGCCATTTTGCTATCGCAAATGTTTTAATGCATTCCACTACATGTGAAATGTGCTTCTTTAGTAACGGGGTAAAATGCATTTCTGCGAAACAATTCTTCACACGGTATACCCCCGTTCGAGAAAACCTTTTATTTCCCAATAAACGCTAGCTTTCGGGTAATCCTCATGTACCCACCAAGTTGAGTCACTGTCCCGGTCGGTCGGGATGCTCGCTCTCTGCAGGACTGACTGGGCGGGCGACAATCGCTTGACGGGTACAAGAGTAGTACTTGATAGCTGATGTCACCAGCCCGGACGGTCTAGCGGATGAGCTTGCTGAACCGATCCCTGACTGGGGAGTCGAGCGTTTGTTTTTATGGCCTGACGACGGGTAGATGAGGAGTACCCGAAAGCTAGCGTTTATTGGGAAATAAAAGGTTTTCTGGAACGGGGGTATACCGTGTGAAGAATTGTTTCGCAGAAATGCATTTCACCCCGTTACTAAAGAAACACATTTCATATGTAGTGGAATGCATTAAAACATTTGCCATATCAAAATGGCGATTAACCCTAGAAAGCAGCCTAAACGTTACGCACTGCGAGCTAACAGTCAATGAGCCAATTTAAGAGGGTACTTTCCTAGATGCAAGCGTCTTTTGCTAAGGAGAATCTCACCGTCAAGTCGGCCCCGTCAAGATGGGCCGCTTCGCACGCTAACTGTGCAGGCTGGGAGAGACCATCGTGCAGACCTGTACTTCAGGGTTGAAGAGCCACCGAGAAGGCGACGGCGCATGATTTGATTCGATGCGCCGAGCGATTTCAACGAATAGTACAACAGTTCGACAGGCGCTCTCATGTAGATTATTTGCGTGTTATTGCGCATAACTTCAGCATTCATTGATAATTTACTGTCACAATAAAGCTTACTTTTTCGCTTGTCAAAACAGTGGCATGCAAGCGCTTTATGATCATCCAGATCAGCAATTCATTGCTCGCTTACTAAACATCAGTGGTTTACAAACATATGTCGTGGAAATCATTAATATATTTTCCATAGCAAAATGGCGACTAACCCCGGAAAGCAGCCTAAACGTTACGCACTGCAAACTAACAGTCAATGAGCCTATTTAAAAGGGAAGTTTCTTAGATGCAAGCGTCTTTTGCTAAGGAGAATCTCACCGTCAAGTTGGTTCCCGTCAACATAGCTCCCGTCAAGTTGGCTCTCGTCAAGTTGGCCCCGTCAAGTTTGCTCCCGTCAAGTCGGCCCCGTCAAGTTTGCTCCCGTCAAGTTGGCTCCCGTCAAGATGGCTCCCGTCAAGATGGCTCCCGTCAAGATGGCCCCGTCAAGTCGGCCCCGTCAAGATGGCCCCGTCAAGTCAGCCCCGTCAAGATGGGATATACCCCACAGCTACGTATTGGTGTAAGTGTATTAATACAAAGTCTTGAATTTGGCTGCTTCGATTATTAAATAATTTGCCAATGCAAGGGAAAATATTTAGAATACGAACCGCTTAATCATAGCGACGCATCATCCAAACCAGTAATGTGCATATTGAAATGAAGACCTGCAAGTAATTTACGAAAAGTCACCTTTGCTTCCACTATGAACAAGCAATTAAGCAACAAACGTGCAACATTAATCGTGCAAATATGATGAACGAAAGTGCATAAGATGAGTTTGTTAATGTCATCAGAATGTTGATCAAAGCACAAGTGAATGAGTTTAGTACAGATGCAATAACGATTGTGAAACATTCTGCTGCGAATTTACAATAATATGACGCATCAGTGGAACCAAATGGGCAAGTAAATGAAAGAGCGATCAGCGTACAGGGAAGAATAGCCAAAGATGTTAGCGTAAATAATTCATTTCTTATGTATTTTCCCACCAAACTCGCAGCATTCGTGCTGATTCTTTTGACTAGACATCTTCATAAAGATATTGCACAGCTCTGTCAGGTAGGAGGACCCCAGGGCACAGTGGAGGAAGGGTAGGTACACAGCATTGAATGATGAAACCTAGGCGTTCGGTCATACATGAGCACATATGAATCACAAATGGCACTCGAGTTGTCGCACTCAGCTTTATCTGCCTCGTGTAACCGCATAATTTGACCTACACAAAACAACCATGGATCCAAAATAAGTCAACTTTCGTAACGGGATACAATCTCATAGAAAAGAATAATCACAGTTTCCCTGTTCAATCAGAATCATTTTGTTGACCAATCACAACGAGCCAAATACAGCGGAGCTTTCGGCTTTTAAGCGCTGAAGACGGACCGCGGGAGGTCTGAAAGCTCCGCTGTATTTAGCTCGTTGTGATTGGTCAATAAAATTATGCTAATTGAACGGGGAAACTGTGATTATTCTATTCTACAACCATGGAACAGCATTTCACGTGGTCAATTCTGCGAATCGAACACGTGAAGTGTCTTACAGGTGCCCAAACACTGCTTGTTGAAATTTAATGCTTAGTAATAAATCGCTAATCCAATGGTTCGTCATGGAGCAATTGTTGTGTCAATGTACTGCAGCTTTCTCACACGAAATGTTATCGTACAGTCTATATAACATATCAGTGAACTCATGATTTATTTCTTCTTCTTTGCGTAACGCCTGTGATAAAGGTTTTATTGGGTGACTTACCCAAGCGACGTAGCTTTCGGGAGAACCGACTCCCATCCTCAGCGTAAAATAACGAGGACTCTCGTCCTCGTTATTTGACGCTGAGGACAGGAGTCGGTTCTCCCGAAAGCTACGTCGCTTGGGTAAGTCACCCAATAAAACCTTTATCACAGGCGTTACGTAAAGAAGAAGAAAGAAGTCATGAGAACCAGGGAGCCCGTACGAAATCCGATTTTTCATACCAGTGAACAGAGAAATTGTGCGCAATACCACGCAAATGATCTATACATGGAGGGATAGAGAACAGGTTCACTATTTGACAATCTCGTTCAGCGGATCATTGAAATTGCCGTCTCCTTCTCATTGGCTCTTCTTCCACGTGATACAGGTCCTTATAGTAGTCTTTTCTTGAGTTCTCAATTCTGCTGACGTTTACGAATATCCAGAACATTAGGCGATCGACACTGAAGTCTCCTTGCCTTCCCCAACGGCTTGCCTCAGTGAAGTCGCTCGTTCTGTAATGGACCAATTATTGCTCGCTCATGAAGGGATTTTTCGTTTGGAGAGGACACGGGAGTCCATTGACCACACAACCGACTGGATCGCATTATGTAGCTGTCATTGAAGCAATCCCCAGCTCGGCTGATGATTATCTCTACAGCAAGTCAAGAAAAGAACACTTTCGAGAGCACTCATAAGATGAACATCCAGGATACCATTGTGAATTCAGGTAACTGATAATCTGCAGTCTTTGTTCCTGTGAGCTGTCCAATTGGATGCCTTTGGTTCCAACGCGGCAGGCAATATTTCTCAGCGTTATCCGTTGGATCCTTCGCTCCATGAGCGGATTTGTGACATATGGCCTTGAGTAGATGAGGATAAAGTAGCTCAGATTTTCAAGGCTACGATAAATTGAACAGCGCTTTGGTCAATTCCAAATTCTGATCACTAATGATTCGTGGATAAATATAGCAAGATTCAGTAGGAGGTATTATCTTATATCAATAAGATTAACTTCTGTTAACAGATGAACCTGTAGAAGTTCTCCCTGTTGTTCCATTTCGAATAGCAGCACTATGAGACGATTCGCGCAACTGGTTGCACCTCTCAGGCAGTTCGCAAAGTGCAACATTGCCAGTTTACCGCATTCTGCAATTGGTCACCACTTCCAACACTGTCGTTCGGTATTAACAGTATCGCTTCAATAGCACAATATCTTTTTCGTGTGCAGCCATTTAACTGCGACCGACATCGGCCGTTGGAATTTTGTAGGGACAGATTTCTTTCCATTGCACATGTATCCTTCAGCAATGCACCCATGAAACAAAGTGGCATACATATAGCCCAGTCTTCCTCAATTAGCCAGCGAAGTTACCATGCTTTGCGGGCAATTGACGGCAGGTAGGTATTGACGTGGAGCAAACCTCAGCTATCTTATGGCCGCACAGCCAGTCTTATTCTACCAGAGAAATGTAGCACTGAGGCAAATGTGCGCATGTGATTTGCATGTCCCTCAAACAGTCAGTTGGGCCTTTTCCGGATATCTTCTTGAAGGTGCCCTTTTCATTCATCTAATTCAAGGTGAAGACACTGAAGACGGAGCGGGGTAGCTCCGAAAGCTACGTCAATACGTTTGTTCGATTTATTTGAATAACTGAATAAAAGCAGGATAAAACGCCGTAAATTTCAAGTAAGAAATGAGAATAAATCCTTGTAAATAGAGACGGCAGAAAGCCCCGTAGTACGAATGTATCTTTATTGACATCGCGAAGCTTTTGGGACGTGTCTTGGTCCCGTCATCAGCGCAGAATGAAAAGCAACCTTTCTGTAAACTCAAAGGAGGCTCAAAGGAGAATAAATCCTGTTACAAACCCTGTTTGCTTCATTCAGCGTGAGCAAATTTGCCACTTATCACCAGGGCATATCGCATTTCCTCACCTCTGGAATATGACTGCTCGTTAAGCTTGATTGCTATTTCATATCTTTCAATATACCAACGTCTCTCATCTTGTCGGCCCGCACACTTGGAAGTTCCTGATCATGGCACATACCGTTGAATTGGCGCCTACACAAACTGCAACCGCGTTAATTCTTTAGATCATTGAGCATTAATTCAGCCGAAGAGTTAATAAGTTTGATTAAGGCAGGATAACCCAATACGAGCCATGGTTCCTAGAGCTCGTGCTTGTATGGAGCAGATGCTGTTAAGAATGGCTGGTCGTCATCACAATGAAATAAACCTTGGACAGAATGGTTTCCATCAACTTTATGCTCGCCAAATTAGCAGCTGCTCAGTTCACTTACATATTCATATATCGCTGTTATCTTATGTGGCACTGCACTCATGAGCAACAGTATTGCAACATCTCTTTCGCAATAGTTAACACGAATAACCATCTTCCAAATGCTTGATGTAAAGGTTTTCCTAACGGGTATCGAAGTATAATTGAAAAAGAATCACGGAGGTTTCTTCCCGTTTATGATCACGGTCCAGAGACAAATAGTTGGAACACTTTATTTCTGAACACGTGGCGCTAAGAAAGATTAGCGAAGCTTTTGAGCCTCCTCTGGGCTCGTCATCAGCGCTGCGTTACGTGCCCTGTTGCTGAGGTTCAGCCAACCAGTTCTGGCCTTTGGGAGATGTTCTTCCACCTTGGTCGAGACAACGATGGGAGATGTTCTTCCACCTTGGGAGATGTTCTTCCACCTTGGTCGAGACAACGAGATGTTCTTCCACCTTGGTCGAGACAACGATGACCCAGGAACGATCATTGCTTCCAAATGCTGTAATTAACAACAATCTTCCTTCAGCGATATGATGGCGCCTCATTCATTACTCGAAAGGTTGCATACATCAGCCTTGCAATGACATGTGCTAATCGAGCAACTGCAATTGAATATTCAGCAGGTCCATCACGCGAACTGCTCACTTCACGGCACACCTCATTTCTGTACCGTTAATTTCGAATCGACTCGATCATATTTTCATTCGCCAAGCTGATGTGGCAAAAAATGTTTGTGAATGGAACAGCTGATTGCCTGCTCATCAAAGATAAGATTCAATATCTTGCAACAGTCGAGTCAACGTGATTGCGCGCTATCATATCGTCCGTTTGCTGCTACCGATAGGTCGAATGGCAGCATATATGTCACCCTCTCAGGAGCGCTAGTCAAATTGCCATTCGCAGCTGACATTTCGTTGACACTAATTTTCATACGCAGGAAGCAATTTCGTACGGAAGTACTGACTGTATTCAGTCAAATATCATCGTCTGCCAAGTCAAATATTGTCGCCTTTCAAGTCGTCGTTGTCCAAGCTGATATGGCAAAAAATGTTTGTGAATGGGGCAGCTGATTGCCTGCTCATCAAAGATAAGATTCAATATCTTGCAACAGTCGAGTCAACGTGATTGCGCGCTACCATATCGTCCGTTTGCTGCTACCGATAGGTCGAATGGCAGCATATATGTCACCCTTTCGGGAGCGCTAGTCAAATTGCCATTCGCAGCTGACATTTCGTTGACACTAATTTTCATACGCAGGAAGCAATTTCGTACGGAAGTACTGACTGTATGCAGTCAAATATCGTCGTCTTCCAATATCTTCTATGTCGCATCTTCATTCATATCTTTTGAAGACCGCTGCTGGTTGGCTGTCGCCAGTTTATTAAAACAGTGGGCATTTCATCCTCAGTTACGTTATGCAAGCGGCAAGCACTTCATGTAACATCTACTACTACCAGACGGTTCCAAGTTTTTCGAACAAAGCGCATATCGTTCCTAAGCGCCTGCTCCAACTGCAACTTCATGCATGCTCCACAACGCCAGTCGTCCATTCAACAAAGGCACACACAAGTATGCCTACTGCCTAGGCGTTGCTACTGCTAATGAAACGCAACATACAACTAGAAATGTGTATTCGCAAAGCGAGGTCTTCTGTCGACCGGCTATTCAATTCTGTCCTTGAATCAGCAGCTTCCAGAACGACAACAGTTGGCGTCAACACATCAGATCATGACGGATATCGTTAGTATGCATATCGAGGTGCATCGGTCGCATGATAATATAACGCTCCATTAATTGACATTCTCGCGTAGGATGTATGCTTACAGACAATCCCATGCCATATCGTTAAACAACTGCTTGTGATTCCAGTGCCACAAAAGCATCAGTGCCTAACGTTAGCTGCATTAGAGCATTTACTTGAAGCGACGTGGCTGATGATCAACTCGTCAGACGAAGAAGACGCCATTTCTATCGCTCAGATTGTTTCATTACAGTGCGCACATGAAGGGTAAACAACAAGACCTTGGCTGATGTTCTTTCAATTAGAGCTGGCACGTATCCTGCTGCTTGGTAATGGCATATGCGCTGTCCACTTTCCTGCAATGAGAGGGTCAGGTGGTATGCAGTCTGCAGGTGGACATGATGTTGAACACCGTGGAAAGCAGAACGGTAGCGGACGACCTCGATGATGTAGCATTTAACGTACAACAGGCAACTGCAGACAATTCGCATTTGTCCATTATGCGCTTTAAACCGACATTTCACCACACAACCTCACTCGAGGGAAGCGCAGAGAGCACTAATCAAGCTGTAGTAAAGCGAAGCATTTGCGCATCATTTACTTGATGCTCAGGTTCATATGCAGACATGGGTTGCTTCGGCAGTTTCAGGAATTGGGATAGCGGCGAGGAATATTGTTATCTTAATGGTATTTGAGTTGTTCATTAAACATGAAAACTGTAGCACGGCACTTACCGCTTAGAACTGAAGTAAGAGAAAATTGTGTAGCATGAAATCAAAGCGGCATATGAGCTGTTGACGCTCACCGCCAACAGGAGGACGGCCTGAATCAGTTGCTTTCAACGCGAGTACCACTAGGGGAACCAATGACCCTTTCTCCTGCGCCGCTACACAACACGACTGTTACCAGCACCGTTTATTTTCTCATCCCTAACCAACCCCTTTAGCGTGAACGTGGGTGCGCACAACCGGAACTTAGTGTTCTTCGTCCAATCGTAGAATGTCGCTCCGGGCACGAGTCGCGACAGAACTGGTTGTCGCACCCTTTGTATGGTCGTGCGTCATCAGCCGATGACTGATGGTGTCACCTGCTGCGTGTCCGTTGCTTCTACAGCGGCGTCCTTGGCGATGCCTTCGCTCGCCAACATGCCCCCACCCCGTTTCGTATGAGAAGACGGGCAGAGAGGAAGCAACTTAGTAACTGGTCGCCGCTTTAATCCCGTTTGTGACTTTACTTCAACCACCCTGGTCACGCCGTCTTTACCTGGAAATATGCGGATTACTCTTCCTAAGGGCCATCGCCCACGGGGTGTGTCGCCATCAGCTATCAATACAATATCCTGTAGGCCGATTGCATCGTGGTTATCCTTCCTATTGACTCCGGGTAACAGCGTCGGCACGTAGTCCTTCATCCATCGTCTCCAGAAACGGTCAAGAATAGCTTGAGTAGCCCTCCAATGACGCCGTGACAGCGTCTCAGATGGAGCGATGACATCGACGGGTATATGGCTGAAAGCTCTTCCTAACAAAAAGTGATTGGGAGTTAAGGGCTCCCTGTCTGCTGGGTCTATCCCAACATGCGTAATTGGACGGTTATTCAGCATTGCTTCGATTTCCACAACGGTCGTTGCCAGGATTTCATCGGTTATTCGTTGTCCGTGTAATGTTGTCCGCAGGGCGATCTTGGCGGACCGAATCAATCGCTCCCACGCGCCCCCGAAGTGGGGAGCAGACGGGGGATTGAAATGCCATTCAGTGCCGCGGGTCGATACTGCCGCAGAAATTGTCTCTTGAATCGACTCTGTTTTACCGGCGACCAGCGCACGTGATGCTGCAATGAAATTGGTTCCATTGTCTGAGTAGCAATCAGTTGGTACCCCTCGCCTCGCGGTAAACCTCACGAAGGCATTCAAAAAACTGTCAGCGTCCATGGAATGACAGACCTCCAGATGGACTGCCCGTATGGCTAAGCACGTAAAGAGGCAGATCCAGCGTTTGACTTGTGACCTTCCACTGACCACAAAAAATGGCCCAAAAAAGTCAATCCCTGTCCGGGCGAACGGAACGGCCGGTTTCTGCACACGGTGGTAAGGGAGGGACGCCATAGGCGGACACGGCGGGTTTGCCTGATAACGGCGACACACGGTGCACTCCCAGATGACCTTCCGGACTACCGCGCGTCCATTAACCACCCACGCCATGCCGCGTGTTAGGTTTAGAGTAGTCTCGATACCTGCGTGGCAATGACGCAGGTGCATCTGCCGAATTAGCAGGACAGTCAAGGTATGATGGGAGGGTAAGATCGGGGGGGTGCTTGGCGTCATAATTCAAGTTAGCTTCCTCCAGACGCCCGCCTACGCGCAGTAGGCCATCGGAATCAATGAATGGAGACAACCTTCTGAATCGGGACTTACGCGGTAATTGCATCCCGGCTTCTCGGTGCCGGAACTCGTCTGGAAAGCAATGCCTTTGCACCTTTCGAACACAAAGAATCCATGCGTGTCTACGTTCCCTGACACTCGGAACATCCAAAGTTGTCTCTATTTCCAGTCGACGGCATTTCCTTGTGAACCGACAAACACGAGCTAGTACTCGCAGTAGGTGGTCCAGATCAGAATATTGCTCGATGAGTTGCAGAATCTGATTCTCCCCTTCCTCTGCCGCACTACAATGAGCCACTCTGATCTCTTCTGCTTCATCTGTATTGACCTCACCGGTCAAATCGGATGGCCAGTGATCAAAAGGCAGTGTTAAAAACTGTGGCCCATTCATCCAGCGATTTCCCGCGCCTAGACCCGTGACTTCGAGGCCTCTAGACAAGTCGTCTGCTGGGTTTTCTCGACTGGGAACGTGATGCCATTGCGTGTGATCAAAACCATCCAAAATCTCAGTCACTCGATTCTCAATGAACGTAGGATATCTCTTCCTTACATTCCTTAGCCAGCAGAGGACCACGTTTGAATCCGTCCAAAAGTAGAAGGCTTTGGATGGAATCGACAATTCCGCTCCAATTACCCGAGCAATGCGCACCGCAGTGACCGCACCTAGTAACTCCAGACGTGGAAGTGATATTCGGCGGATCGGTGCCACTTTCGCTTTGGATAGCATGAGGGACGTTGATCCATATCCATTTCCATCCGCGGTACGGAGGTAAGCTACTGCCCCGTATGCGTGCTCTGACGCATCACAAAAGACATGCACTGTGGTCGGTCCTGCCCGAGGACACACGCATCTGGGAAACGAAAGGTTACCCAATTTCCGTAGGTTTTGAGTCCATCTTTGCCACTGGGCGAGTAGATGTTCCTCTGGCTTCTCGTCCCATTCACACTGAGACTTCCACAAAGCTTGAACAAGGATGCGGGCGGGAATCAGTACTGGTGAAAGTAGGCCCAACGGGTCGTACAACCTAGCAATGAGACTTAACATCTCGCGTTTCGTGGGCTCGGCGATAATCGTAGCCGTGAATGCGAAACGAATCACATCCTCATGGCAATCCCATCTCAGCCCGAGCGCCATTTCTCCACACGTTTCACCCGGTGGAAGAGACATCATTATTTCGGAACAATCCTGCGGAGGTGTACCACTTAAAACCTCCCTCTTCGACGAGGCCCACTTTCGCAAGTGGAACCCACTTCTCGCTAATACTTGCTTTAACTCCATACATGCCCTCTTTGCCACGGTTTCAGACGTGAATGACTCAAGCCAATTGTCAACGTACATGTTCCGTTGAATCCGTTGCAGCACTTCTGGATATTCGCTTTGATTGTCTGCTGCAGCCCGCCGAACAGCGTACATGCAAACACACGGCGAGGATGTCGCGCCGAATACATGCACTTGCATCTCGAACGTTTCTGGTGGACATTCAGAACCAGGATGGCGCCAGAAAAATCTTAACGCGGACTTATCCTCCGGTCTGACCAAGACTTGATGGTACATGCATTGGATATCCGCTGACACAGCGACCCTTCCCATTCGGAAACGCATCAGAATTCCACACAAGTTCGGCAAATAGTCGGGGCCTTTAAGGAGGCAATCATTCAGAGAGACGCCCAGATATCTAGCTGACGCATCAAACACAACACGGATCTTCGTCCGCTGCGTGTTCCACACCGCATGGTGCGGTAGATACCACACCCGTTCTGCAGTACCACTTTCCCTCAGTGGCACCTTCCTCGCGTGGCCATCCCGAACGTATTGTTCGATTATGTCAATATACCGCGACGCCATGTCTGGGTCCTTCAGTAACCGTCTTTCTGTGGCAAAGAAACGCCTCAAAGCGTAGTCTCGGTTACACGGCAGAGCAACATTGCTATTCTTCCATAACAATCCGATCTCATAGCGCTCGCCGTTGAACTTAGTCGTCGCTTCTAGAATATCCAATGCAACACGCTCTTCTGGTGTGACTTTCCCTGGCGTCTGTGCCGCGGCAAGCGGATCCACGTCGAGAGATAGCCTTATAAGTCGTTCAAGGGAGTGCTTGTCGTCGTCAAAACCCGCGTGCCTCCTTATCCAGGATGATTCCGTTCTTTGCCCTGGGCCTAATGAAGCTTCCGGAAGACGGCCAATTACTGTCCATCCAAACGGCGTTAGAACGCCAACAGGTCCCTTGTTGGGATTCTGGGGAAGCTTCATATCATAATACCGGTGCGCCAACGGGGCGTCCATCCCGATCAGAACTTCCACTTGGGCTATCGTGGCAACCGGGAGTCTAATCTCAGCCAAATGGCTCCACTGGGTTTTAACCGCTGGAAGATGGAGGGTTCGGGTACCCATGTGAAGGTTCGGAACCACAACAGCTTGATATAAGAGCATTTCCGTGCTACCGTCATACGAGGAGACCGAACAATTTACTCGCCTAGCCTGTATTGACGTTTCGCCAGCCACTGTGCGGAGTCGCAGTTCATGGGGCAAACCCGCCAAATTCGCTTTGTTAGCAATACGCTGCGAAATCAGGCTCACTTCAGAGCCGCTGTCTAGTAGCGCAAAAGTCTTCACAGCTTTGTTCTGACCACGAACAATCACGGGCACAACAGCGCATACTATCTCGTGTCGCCGCCCGGTAACGGTCGCTGGTCCCACGTCAGTACAATTGAGGCAGTCAGCTTGAGCCGACTCAGTCACTGTCCGGACCTCCCTTTGAAAGTCATTTAAGTTAGGCGCCCCATGCAGCAATCGATGGTGGCTGGCCATACAGCCTTCATGTCCGCAAAGTAGTCTCGACATACAGTCGCGCATCCGGTGACCCCTTTCTAGGCATCTCCAACACATACCTCTCTTTCTCACTTCGGCCACACGTTCCATGACAGTCATTTTGTTGAACTTAGGGCACGCCTTCAGCTTGTGTTCAAGACACCCACAAACAAGACATTGCCGTTTCCTGGTCACCGGCATCACTGTCGTCCTAATAGCGGGTCCTCTTCGGTCGGGCACCGATGCCGATGATTTCGTGGACGCTGAGCCTGAGTTCAAGACCTTCTCTGCGACAACCCGCTGCAGCCAATCCACGAAGGTCTCCAACGTTGGAACGGAATTTAAGGTTGCCTCAAAGGAGACCCACCTTTCGTTCATTCTTGGGGTCAATTTGCTTATGACGTGTTCCAGTAAGGCGGATGATCGAAGATCATGTGTCAGTCCACACAACTTCATCATACTAACCGGTCCATTGACCTTGAAGAAAAAGATTTCTAGGTCACCACAGCGATCTGATTTCAATAGCGGCAGTGACAGCAGGTCATTAAGGTTAGACCTAGCTAGTACTTTCGGGTCTCCATATAACTTATGCAGTCGCTGGAGCACTTCTGAATACATCAACGGGTTTGCCAGCAGCCCGGAAAAACCATTCCGTAACTTTGGCGATAAGAGCTGATTCAGGATAGCCAGCCGCTGTGCGTCAGAGGACACAGTTTCATGGACTAACGATCGGAAGTTAGCAATAAATGATGGCCACTTCTTTGGATCCCCATCAAAAACTTCAATCTGAGAAGTTGACGCTACATGCTGTATCCATGGATTTGGTACAGCTTGAGAAAATTCCTCACTACGGGGCTCTACCTTTCGTTCCGTGAACCACGTAGTGTCGATAACATCGCGTCGTTGGTTTGGCCGTCCTGAGCGTGTCGTGTCACTGATGCATTGAAATTCTTCGGGCGTAAGGCACCTATCCACCGGCGGAGGCATTCTAGCATCCGTAATGTTGCTCAATACTAGCTGCATATCATTCATCCGTTGAGTCAAGTTCGCCACAGCATCGGTCAGTGCCATTATGGCTGCCCTACTGTCGTCGTCTGTCTTAGAAGAAGACATATCCATGACCGCTTTAGTACGTGAAGCTAATCGAACGGTTCTTCTGCGTTTCCCACGGTCACCCAGACCTGGCGACTTATACATCCACAGGTCGCTGGTTCAAATCCGGCTCGGAGGACCAGAATGTTGACGCTCACCGCCAACAGGAGGACGGCCTGAATCAGTTGCTTTCAACGCGAGTACCACTAGGGGAACCAATGACCCTTTCTCCTGCGCCGCTACACAACACGACTGTTACCAGCACCGTTTATTTTCTCATCCCTAACCAACCCCTTTAGCGTGAACGTGGGTGCGCACAACCGGAACTTAGTGTTCTTCGTCCAATCGTAGAATGTCGCTCCGGGCACGAGTCGCGACAGAACTGGTTGTCGCACCCTTTGTATGGTCGTGCGTCATCAGCCGATGACTGATGGTGTCACCTGCTGCGTGTCCGTTGCTTCTACAGCGGCGTCCTTGGCGATGCCTTCGCTCGCCAACATGAGCGGTTTTAAGGCGATAGGTTAAACAAGTGGAAGTGGAAAAACTGAATTGACAAATAGATACTATCTTTGTTTATCCATGAATGAAGGCTTTTCATATCCTCAAGTACGTTGTTGCTGTTTGAGCGTTTCGCAGTTTCCATTGCAAAGTTTCTAAGAACGAAGCACTGAATTCGTGCGTGATTTAAAGAACTCATCTCCTTTTCGTCAACTTAATAATGCTGGTAGGCAAACTGCGTGCTGCCATTTTGCGTGTCAGTTACCTTAAGTGCCCTTTCCGATGTTCAGACACTGCATGTTAATGTTTGAAAATAAAATTCTGGTACTGCCGTTCATTGTACGGCGACTATTGCGTCGCTATAGTGCTATGTTCACATACCAACAATTATCGTGCACTTTATTATAACATGCCAGTAAACAGAGAAAGTGTGTGCAGTATTGGGCAAACGACCTATACATGAAAGGATGGAAACGAGTCCACGATTTATTGAATCTTTTCGTCGGATCAGACAAATCGCCGCCGTTTTCTCAGTGTTTCTTCTCCCCAGTGATACAGGTCCTAATAGTGGTCAGTTCTTGCGCGCACAGTTTCTTTGTCGTTCATGAAAATTCGCAGTGCCAGTTGTTCGATACTGGAGTATGCTTGTGTTCTCCAACGATTTGCCACTACGAAGTTGCTCGTTCTATCATGGACCCATTAATATTTGATCATGAAAGCATTATGAAAATATGGGACGGTGGTCACTTCTCCCTCCATCGGTTTCATCACGCCATGTAGCTATGTCTGAAGCTGTCCAAAGCCCTTACCAGCTCATCCGGTGCAATTACCTGCACAGGTTGTCTAAAGCACTTTCGATAGCATCCAACGGACGGCCATCTGCTGAACCTCGACCGAACTTTGGCAGTTCCGTTTCTGTGGACAGATTTCTTTCCATCGCACATATATCCTTCAGGAGTACACCGCATGAAACAAGGTAGCATACTTCGCGCGCATTCTATTTTCAATTAACCCACTAAGTTGGCATACCTCTCTGCCAAGTGACCAAAATCGTCGAGGAGGATACCATATATGTCTTATCAGCGTCGTAGACGGACATATTCTACCAGAGAAATGCAACAGGGAAAAATGCGCATTGGATTTGCATGCCATATCGTTTATACGCGTTTACAGGATAGCTTCAAGAGGTTGCCCTTTTCATGAATATTGTTCAGCTTGAAAAATTGAATGCTGTCAACCGGGCATATGGTATTTTCGCACCTCTGGAGTGAGGCTGCTCATCACACCTGACTGTTGCTTTATATCTTTCAATAAACCAATGCGCCTCGACTTCTCGATCTGTTCACTTGCTTTAGCGTTCGTGATAAAGGCGCATATCGTTTAAATTGGCGCCTGCACGGACTGAAATTGCATTTATCATAGAGAACGCCCAGTATACATGCAGCCGAAGAGTTGATATGTTCGCTTATTGTAGGCTAATTCAAATGGAGCCGAAGTTCCTTCTGCGCGTGTTTGTACAGACGGCTCGTCAACAAAGCGCAAGTAAATTTTGCGCGAATGCATTGCATCAATTGCTACTGCTACTCAAAGTAGCAGCTACTGGGTCCACATTTAATTGTCGTATATCGTCGTTACTGCACGTGCAATTGCCATGTTGACCTACAGATTTTGTAGCATCTCCTTCGCACTAGTTAACAGAAATTGCCATCTTCCACATGCTGTGCATCAGTAGGGGACATAGTGGTGACCTCCTGATCATTCTGAAAATGGATATATCGTTCTTGCAAATATTTCTGAACAATGGACAAAAGCTGATCCAGCAGCAAAAATAAACTGTTCAGCAGGTTCACTACGTGAATCGTTCAATGCATGGTGCATATCGTTGCATTACTGGCAATTTCAAGCCAAGTCCATGACTTCTTCATTCACAGTGAAATACTGAAGTAAATTGAGCTGCAGATTGGCTAATCACCAAAGTTAAAGGTTCAATATTTTCACGCAACCGAATCGATACGTTTGAAAGCCGTTCATATCGTGATTGTCTTTCTAACGGCCGACTGAATAATCGCGCATATGTTAGGCACTCCTTAGCGCTAGTCAAATTATCTTCCACTACGGACATGTGACGACATTACTTCCTTAAGCAGGAGAAGCAATTTCCTACGGAAGTACTGACTGTTTCCAGTCAAATATCATCGAATATCTTCTGACATCGCATGTTCATAGATGTTTTTCAATACTAACTGGTAGTCGACAGCCGCTGGTTCGTGCAAACAACAACTATATCAGTTTTAGCTATGCCATGTAAGTACCATATCCTTTCTATTAGATTCACTAGAACCGCATCGTTCCAAGCGCATCTAATGAGGCGTATATCGTTCATAAACACCTGCTCCAAGTGCCAATTAAAACATGCTGCATATTGCAAAACGTCCATTCAGTAGATAGTTCAGTAAACATGATAAATGAATTCGCATTGTTACTGCTACTGAATAGAGGGTATACAACACTACCACAGCACTGAGCAAAGCGAAACTCATATCTTCGTATTACAATCGGTTACTCAATTTCTGCCAGTTGTTGAGAGTTTCGATTCCATAAATTGATTCCATAAGTTGTAAACATTACTGACTTCGAAGGAAAGCCATATTCTCGAAATGATTGATCAGAGGCGATTGTAGGAACAAAGGCATCCGAGCAGCTGAAATTTCCACTGTTACTTTGGTCGCTAGAACCAACACACGTATTGTTATTGGGCATATCGTCGCGTTAACTACATGCCCCTTTGCGGTATTTCATTTGCAGCCGCCGTGAGGAAGAGACTGTCAATGAAGCACAAATACAAGCGGAAACGTACAATCGCAAAACTAGCTTATCAACCGTCATCCGGTTGTCCAATTCTTTTGCTGAAGTGGAAGTCTCCGGAGGGAGAGTTGGCATGAACACGTATGGATAGGACGTATATCGTTGATATGCATACAGCTGTGCATTAAGAGTCAGACAACATCGTACCAAATGAATTACCATTGCCGCTTGTATACTTAGTCACAGCTAGCCGCGTGTCATATCATTAAAGTTTAAAACAATAGCTTCTATTCATTCTGCAAATACATCTATCAATGCCTGATGTCAGCCGCATTGAACCATTAAATTGAAGCAACTGTCCGGACGGTAAAGCCAGACAATCTGAAGAAGACATCGTTCCTACCAGCTTTGTGCCGTGTACGTTAATGCCGATCAAAGCAATCGTTGCCAACATTGATTCAATCAGACGAGAGAGCTTCACTGTTGCCTGATAGGAGCATATGCGCGGCGCCCATTGTACCAGTAAAGTGGCGGGCTCCAGCTGTGCAATAATCCTTTGTTGGCAGACATCATGCTGATGATCGTGGAAAGGAGAACGGCAGCGAACAGCGTCCATCAAGTATCAACCACCCAGCACTCAAAAGGCAAGTGCAGGGAATTTGCACTCATGCAGCACGCGCTTTAAACCGACATCCCATCACATAACCTCACCTGGCGGAGGCGCAGAACGTACTGACGCAGATGCAGTAAAGCGATGTATTAATACAGCGCTTACCTGATGCTCAGGTTCATAGGCTGACATGGCGTCACCTTGATGCTTTTGCAATTGATAAGTGGCCTTTATTGGTTGCCCTAAATGCAGCGAAAGCATTGTTATCTTAATAGCAAACGTGTTGTTCCGCCTTGTTGAATGTTCTGCCGTTGGTATTGGAGTTTAAAAGATTTTGATTGCATACGTGATAGCAGACGACGAAATACATAGATCGACAAGGCTACTTGGCGAGAAATATTTTCTTCATTTTTCATTCTTCGAAACAGGGAGAGTCCGTCTAATAGATTTCTTAATATGAAAAACCACGGCAACCCTGCTGGTAAAAATTTTTATATAAATTGCCCGTCAAGAACGTAATCAAACGAGTTCACGCAGTGTAGTAATCATTAGCAGTACTGCAATGAGTCCCTTGAGCAATTAAGTCATTATCCCCCTACAGCAGATGTTGTGTTTTCAAGGATTTTTCCGTTGCTTTGTACGTGGATAGATCCGAAAGTAAAGTGACACGGTCTTCCTACCAACATACAGCAGACCAATACCAGAAACATGCTGCAGATCACTGAAAGGCAATTCCATGTAATATTTGTCTCAATCCTGCCGGTCCTTCCCCATGCCGGTACATGAGCTTAAGATGATGCATAAAGCCTAAGCAGTATTGGTAGTATGGACTCGAAAAGAATTGAATGAAGTCACCTGCTGTTGAATTTATCAACAACTAAACGCCTCATGCAATTCACGGAAGTCATGCCTTCCTTATAAGCGCCGTTCATAACACGGTAACAGCAGCATTGTGACTTGAGAAGACTGCCTCATGTTCACTTTCCTCAGGCTGTGTGTGACGCCTTAAATACCTCCATTTATTTTTATACTTTTATGGATTACTGCATTTCATCAGGCCTCTAATCAACAAGATCCAAACAATGAATTATTTCCTAAAAAAGGAAACAACGTAAACGTGTAAGAACATAGGACGAAGACATGAAAATTGGGAATGCAAGAGCAGGGGAATAGTCGCAATGTATCGCGGAAACTGTATCACTTTTACTTCTTTCGCGTTGTGCCTCTGTTGAAAGTAGGTTCATTTCTTTGTTTACTTCTGATGATTAGTGCATGCTTGTAGGCTGGGATGAAAGTGGCACCTATTTTCCACCAGAAGCCATCTGATGTAATTGCTCTGACTTTCTAATAAACTCTGAAAGTGCTGCAACGCCTGTCAATATTTCCCATGTTTACGTGAGGACAACATTGAATAAAACAGCCTAAGTTCTATTGGATACATCATAGAAATGTCATTGTTTAATTGAAACTGCAGCGGATTGCATCTCTGCCGCAGAGGCGTTTCGTACCCGCAAAACAATTTTAATTTCTCATTCATAATGATTGTTTATCACCCCTGATACGCCCCTTGTCTGCTGCGATGCACCCTTTGAATTTTAGCTAAATGACTGCGAGTGCGATAGCGTCATTCCGTGTAATTTTTTCCATCCGTTTTACTGACGTCTCTCTGTAATGTTCATGGCGTCATTGAGCATTGTTCTCAGTGTTCGATTGATCTATAATTATAAAAAATAAACGCGAGCAAAATTCTTGTCGCAATCGAATATTATTGATTTTTCATTCATTTAACGCAATTCATCATTTAACTGAGACAATGGCACAGGACTCCTAGGGGTGGTGAGTAGTTTCAACATTTTGACATGCTAGTTTGCAAAAGCTGTTTAGCCTACTCTCGCATCAACACATTTTCAAAATATTTGACCATAGGCAAATGGTGCTTATTCTTTGCATAATTTATTCTACTGGGACAGTACGATTGAATAACTTATATTCTTGCTATGCTGTAAGGTGAACTTAATTGCGCAACTATTTCCACTTAATGTGCATGCATGCAGGAGTATATGAATGTTTTGGTTAGGAAGAATTTGTCCTCTTGAGGCACCTTGAACATAGGGAGTCCTTATCCGCTGAGCAGTCAACCAAACGAGACAATGAACTCTTCTGTTCTTTCTGTGTGTGTTTTATTCTTTCTACTAATGAAGGGGTATAAAACAGAGCTTACCAAAAAAGAACTTTAATAAATGGCAAATGAATTAATGAATGATATAAATGTGCCAATTGCCAGCATATAATGCCGTGATTTCAGGCCAGAGAAGTAATGCATTGTTTGTTCCCTAAGCCTTCACCTTACTCATCCTAATGACTTGAAGATAATTTACAACGATATTTCCTATTATGACTAACCTGAGAAGGCGGAGAACGAGCTCGACGGTTGCAAATGTTTATCGTTATTTCGCCATCATTTGCTGGAAAGATGTCTTTGAATTCATCATCATTCAGCGTGTCATCCGATGAAGTAGCGCTAAAGTCCGTATGATCTGCCCCTGCTTGAGGATTTCGTTCAGAGCGCAGTATGCAATGATTTCTGTGCTTGACGGAAGATGCACAGCAGAAAGGTTTTCCTAATAACGACCAGAAAACCACGTCACCTCGTTCGCACGCACAGTGGAATCCTATGGCGTCCTCTTCCATCCGATATAAAAGCTTAATTGTTTCTGAAGAGCATCTCGTAGTCTTGCTGGAAGTGTTTGAAGTGTCACAAACGCGCTCTGGAAGTAAGCTGCTAAATTATAAAGCTAACGATTCATTGCCCACGAAGTGCGCCTTTTCCCATTGCGACATTTTCCTTCATCGATCCTGACGTCCCTGTGGTGCTATCGCCTGATTGTCCTGCCAAAAAACAACCTGTTTCACCGGTGGAGTATGTCAGCGAACCCTCGTCATCTAAATGCAAGGCACCTATTAACAATTTGTCTGGTCATTAATCAATTACACTGTCCCGTAGCTGTTCAATCAGTGGAGTGCAGATCGGCGACGGTACGACGGTCAGCGAATGCAGCTTCACCTTCTGCCCTTTCTGCCAACGATTTTGAGAATCCCACTGCCTGTAAGGACACATTGCAAGCGCCGAAGCTCCTCTGTGACGAGCATGCTACGGTCGTTGTTTCAACTTTAAAGTTGTCTACAGGATAAACCGTTATTTAAAGACGTCCACTTTGAACTGCAACAGACGGTTGCAACTGTCTCGTTAATAAAGAAAAATGGATGAATTGGCTACATATTCTTCTTCAGAAACACGGCTTATAAACCCGTTGGTAAAGCTTTACTTATACTATCGGAGCTTTCGGTGTCATACCTTGACAACCGTCTTCAGCGAGGTTGTCAAGGTATGACACCAAAAGCTCCGATAGTATAAATAAAGCTTTACCAACGGGTTTATAAGCCGTCTTTCTGAAGAAGAATATGAAATCTCACCCTGTTATCTTGAACCCTATTTTCAATATGAATTGGCTACACTAATAATATACACGAGATCAGAAAAAAATCACATTGGCACAAGCAATGAATGAGCAAACACACTGTTGAAGATTCAGTGAATGGATGAGTAAAAATAAATTTTCTATGAGAAGACTTCACGAAATGTTATATAAAGCGTATCATTTCACAAAACGCAAGCAAGTAGACTTGGTTCACAAGAAAATTCACGCAACCTCCAATATATTTTATAGCTGGCTAGATAATGTCAAACAAGAGCAGGGTGCAGTGGGAGAACAAAAAGATTAGGAATAAGGGTTGGAAACCAATTTTTGGCAGCAGATTGATAATAATGGGTGACTTTAAAGCAGACATCATAGGAACCTCATAAGAAGGAATATTATATCATCTTTGTTTACGTGTCGTCATGCAACAATCAACCATCTCTGCGTGGCCGTAAGTGCTGCTCGAATTGCTTTCGTCCTCATGTAAGCTCCTGTTCGTCACTGGCAGAGCAGATGTTATTCCATAATAAAACACAATTTGATCATTGGAAATATATGAAGCACAACGTTGCCTGATATCATCCTTATGAAAATTGTTCTGTGCCACCTGTGCATCCAATCGCTACGGATTCCTTCAGAACAGTTGGCAAACGGATCACTTGATATTATCCATACCTTCCTTCGTGTGACAGTGACTACACAACCACGGTGTTGTCGTTACGCGGGAAGCAGTCGCTCTGGCTCAACAAGTCAGCAACATAAAGATGGAACGTTTACTATTCCCACTGAAAACGAACTCACCAGACACCAAAACCAACTGATTATATATATATATATATATATATATATATATATATATATATATATATATATATATATATATATATATATATATATATATATATATATATATATATATATATATATTAGGTCGTTGCATAAGTTTTTGCTGTTTTCAACCCGCAAATTTAAAGCTAAGTATCTCGGCAAAGAATAAACTTTATTAATCGAAATAAGAACCATCACAATCTACACATTTCTGCCAACGACTCGCTAAGGCATTTATTCCAGTAGCGTAGAAGTCCGGAGTCTTAGAGGCAATGAACTGCTCGAAGGCAGTTTTTGCTTCCTATTGATTTTTAAACTGTCTCCCACTCAGGAAGTGATCCAGGTGCTTGAAAATATGATAATCCGTGGGCGACAGATCTGGTGAGTACGGTGGGTGAGGAAGAGTTTCATAGCCCAGGTGGTGCAGTTTCTGGACTGTCATTTGTGAAACGTGGGGTCTGGCGTTGTCGTGCAGCAGAATTGGACCCTTCCGATTTGTCAATGCAGGACGTGTACGCTGTAATTTTTCATGCATTTTTTCCAGTTCGCTGCAGTATGTCTGCGCAGTAACTGTTTCACCAGGCTTGAGGATATTGTAGTGGATAATACCGGTTGCTGACCACCAAACAGTAAGCATTACCTTCTTTTGGTGGACATCCGGTTTGGGAAAACGTTTGGGAGCCGCACCTTTATCCAGCCACTGCGATGATCGCCGCCGATTGTCGTACAATATCCACTTTTCATCGCAGGTAACAATTCGTGCCAAGAAAGGGTCGTTTTTGTTGTGCAAAAGGAGCATTGATGAAATCTCGAAACGGCGCAACTTTTGAATCTCGGTCAGTTCATGAGGTATCCATTGGTCCAGCTTCTTCCTCTTCCCAATTCGTTGGAGGTGACGACTAACCGTTGTTTTGTGAACGCCTAGTTTTTCTGCGATATCTGAAGTTGATCTCCGTGGGTCCTCTTCAACAATGGCCCTTAATTGGTCTTCATCAAGGTCACTGGGTCTCCCACTACGGTCATTATCTTCAAGGCTCTCGTTCCCACTACGAAACTTGCGAAACCACCACCGAGCTGTACCGACGCCAAGAGTACCACTGCCAAATGTCATATTAATTTTCCGAGCAGCTACCGCAGCTTTAGTGCCTTGCTTGAACTCGTAAAGCAAAACTCCCCGAATTACCGTCTTGTTCATCCTCACTTTCACCGGTAAAAGAACAACAGGCTAACGAGCTTATGCAAATGAAATACGATCAATCGATAGGTTGAAAAAAGAGCTACAAAATATTATATCATTTCCCGGAAAAAAACATACAAGCAAGAATAAAACACTATCAAACCTAAGAGCTAACAAAACAGCAAAAACTTATGCAACGACCTAATATATATATGCACGCTCCACTTGACCCCTACAAACCGGTTCCGCGCAGCCTACGCCCAGGTGGGCAGATAAGATAAGCTTAAGTGGACCTATCGTAAAGTAAACAGCAAAGGTGCCCTTGCGCTGTAGCAGCAACACACGGACAAAACTCCATTATTATCTGATCATTTCACAATGCCGCCTATTTCATCATAACCTTTCCCCCTTTATGCACAGTCTGTTGTTCATATCTAAACATCTGTCCTCGAAATGCCAACATAAGTGAAAAATATAACTACCAACAAGCTGAGAAAGCACCCTTTAATGTGTGACTACGGTAGTGCAAGAGCAAACAATACAATGGACGCGTTATAATTTTAAGCCACTGTTTTCATGACTACACTGTACAGTATGCCCTCCGTATACGTGGTAATTGGTTCCGGGACATACCGCGTATAATCAAATTCCGCGTGTAATCAAGTCCGCTGTACAGAAGGTGCTAGAATACGTAAGCAATGCGCGTACTCCTTCCTGCATACTTCAAGCAGATTCTGTTCGCTCCGGTTCCAATGCCCAGCGCTATTCAAATGCTAAGCGAGTAGCTGTTACGCAATGCAGCGAATTAAAAAACAGCAAAGTTACTATGATACTGTGCCAATTCGAATGTGTAGTACTTTTATCGTTATCGTAGCAGCTTTATGGAAAATGTACACGCTGATGATGGGAACAGGTGGTTCCCAAAAGCTCCGTGATAACGCTTGAATGAAAAAGCTCTACAGGGTGTAGCCGCTTTTGATCAGATTTACTTATATTGAACAATACGAGCAGTTCGAACACCGCTGTTTGGATGCTGTTAGATTCAACCTTCGTCAAGAAAACTAAATGACCACGGAGCTCCATGCCATAGCAGCACGTCTGCTTAGAGTGTGCAATATGAGAAGTGCGAGCTATTTTGTCTGCTCAGTTAACTAAAATCTCATCTTGTCCATTCCATAGTAAGAAGCCTTTGTGATTAATTCCTTTGCAGGCAAAATCGCTTCAGGCAAACCCAGCAAAAATTTATCAAGAAACAACGTAAGCTGCACAAATAGAAAAGTGCTTGCCAAGTTGCGCGACAGCATTATAGCCTTTCATAAACATTCTCTATTATGAAAATCGGGTGTTTTGTAACGGGTTTCATGTTTTTCAACGTGACGGTATTCCGGCTTTCCCGTTTTTTGGATGGTACCTGTAATGAAACTGCAAATGCCCTACCAGCTGATGGATGGGCGATTCTCTATTATACAACAACTTGGAAAGTAGCTGTACTTGAGAGCGATTCGTCAGTCACAGCTCATAAATGGAGTCATTGCCTTCTCAGTCTAACCGCGTTGAGTCAAATCCGTGTATACGGAGGGCCTACTGTACTTATGGAATGTTTTCAACCCGCTAACACCAAAAAGCAAAAAAGTTTATTGGCGGAGCTTTTGGGACCTACCTTGTTCCCGAAAGCTCTGCTATAAAATAAAGAATCTTTTATGAACGGGTTATTCTGCCGTCCTTTGACACAATAATAATAACGAAGAATGATACGGTATCCTTGTTCAGTGAGCTTTTATTGGCGAAGCTTTCGGAACTAACGTGTTCCGTCGTCAGCGCAAATCGAGAAACAAGATTCAGGGGATGAAATGATGATGATCGAGAAACACTGTTGTAGATGAAACACTTCATTCTCGATTTGCGCTGACGACGGAACACGTTAGTTCCGAAAGCTTCGCCAATTAAAGCTCACTGAACAAGGATGCCGTATCATTCTTAGTTATGAAACGCCTTGTTACTAATATCTCTTGCTTCAATAATAATAACGGTAATATTAAAAGTATGATCCTTAACTTAAGCTCGACAACCTTAGATAATACTGAAATGAATGTACTATCCAGAGTTTTGAACTTTGTACCAACTCCCAAGAGGCCTCCCTTTCTAGGCATTATTGCTTCAGTAGAAAACAGTCACTCCCACACAGATGCACTTAGGGCAGCTGAGATTAAAGGAGCAATTGCAAATCTCCTACTACACCCTGGCAGACCCTTGCAGGCTAACTTAGGCAGAGGGGAATTCAACATACTAAAACGACTTAGATCTAACGATAGTATTACCATAACTAAAGCAGATAAGCGTAATGTAGTCGTGACACTGGACAGGGCATCTTATACACACAAGGTTCGAGAACTACTACAAAACGAGATCTACCGTCCCATGGAGCTTGATCCCACTCCAACTGTTAGGAAAGAATTGATGAGAACACTACATCGTGTCATAGGACGGCAGGGCACCCGTTCATAAAGGCTTTATTTTCAACGCGTAGCTTTCGGGACCTCCCCTGGTCCCGTCTTCAGCGCAAAAAAGTAACCAACCGTTCACGTGAGTGAAACTGTTCCAAGAGAAATGTCCATAAAGGAGTGTCTGACTTTCTGTGCTATTCTTTCTCTGTTAAGCTGGTGTTAGCTGACCGTTAGCCAACAAATGAAGAGTTGAATCCCAAATTTAAAAAAGGTTACCAAGCTTTCTGGCTTCAACCACAGATACCTAACTTATATCCTCGCCCATGGGCTCTTGTAAAAAAGTTGCTTATCGCGTTTCCCTCGTCGTATTTACTGGAAAGAGGGTTTAGCGTGGTAACAGACCTTCTGAGCAAGAAGAGAAGCTGGTTGAACATAGCGAAACGTGGTGACCTGCGCTTGCGGCTGACCATGTTTCAACCTAACATCCAGAAGCTACTTTCGTTTTGACAGTATCAGGCTTTTCACTAATTTTTTCTAAAGTTCATACGCTGAACGAAATTGTGCATGCATGAAATAAAGTCCTGAATTGAAACTCATCCTTCGTGACAAAAATTTATATATATATATATATATATAGTTGAAAACTGGATGCATCGTAACGGGTCGTTGAGATGACATTTGTGTGTTGCACACGGTTTTTTCCCGTTGGTATTGTTTCAGTGTATCTGCAATTAACCAAAGAACCTCACCAGTCAACGATGGGTTAGTTTATTGGTAAAAGTTGCGAGAACACTGTAACGTACGAATCGAAGCTTTCGGGACGCTCTAGTCCCGTCGTCAGCGAAAAGGAGGAGCCATCAACAGTAACCCATCAATACAAGACGAAAACAGTAACCCATCGCCGCAGCTTAACCCAGCTCCTTTTCGCTGACGACGGGACTAGAGCGTCCCGAAAGCTTCGATTCGTACGTTACAGTGTTCTCGCAACTTTTACCAATAAACTAACCCATCGTTGACTGGTGAGGTTCTTTGGTTAATTGCAGATACACTGAAACAATACCAACGGGAAAAAACCGTGTGCAACACACAAATGTCATATATATATATATATATATATATATATATATATATATATATATATATATATATATATATATATATATATATATATATATATATATAAATGACCGCGGAGGTATCGCGGACGGCTGCCCTCTTCAAAATCATCTACAACAGTGTTTCTCAACCTTTTCCGCGCTATCGCCCAGCAGGACGTTGCCGTCGCCCCTTATCGCCCACTTAGACATCACAGTCGCCCCCTGTTCTGATTAGTCCCCTGCGGCCTACGGAAAACTGGCTGGTTTATTGTTAGTACTTCTATATATATATATATATATATATATATATATATATATATATATATATATATATATATATATATATAATATATATATATATTATATATATATATATATATATATATATATATATATATAGAAGTACTAACAATAAACCAGCCAGTTTTCCGTAGGCCGCAGGGGACTAATCAGAACAGGGGGCGACTGTGATGTCTAAGTGGGCGATAAGGGGCGACGGCAACGTCCTGCTGGGCGATAGCGCGGAAAAGGTTGAGAAACACTGTTGTAGATGATTTTGAAGAGGGCAGCCGTCCGCGATACCTCCGCGGTCATTTGGCATCGTGCAAGTCGAACAAGATGCTGATGCCAGATGCGACCTATATCCCACAATGATGATCGTACTGGGTCTCTTTGTCGCTGGCTAAACGAGAGCCAGCACGCATCGCTATGCTGCACTAACAGCTATTGAAGCCGAGCGTTGACCGTTGGCACGCAATCATCGACCTACCACTCTTGCTGAACGGTATCGTTGTGCTATTGCGGGGGTACACTCGCATTCTTTCAACTTTCTTTTGTGCAGTCATGTGGACAGCAAAAGATGTATTGCTGCGAGACGACGCCCACAACTCCTTATTGCGGCCGTCGTAATCGGTGCCATGAGTGACAGGAGGAGTGAATGCTGCCAAGTCCTTGCTCACGGAAACGGTGGGTCCACCGAACTGGGTTTACGGTGTGGTTGCTTGAACGCCTGATTATTCTTAACCCAGAACTCCGGCTGACTTCGATCGATGTTTAACGTTTACCTGCACGATGGTCAAAGTCATAGATTAGTGGCTGGTTTCTCACGTATGACCGCAGGAGAACAACGACACCGAAACCGGTCAACTATCCGCCATCCTATATAACCACTTGCCCCTATACTCACATCACTCTCTCCTTTTCGTACTCCCCACTTTCCGTTCTTCGTACTCTCCGCACACTCCGTTATCACCGTTCAAATAAACGGCAATCGCTGTTGGTTCTTGTGTTCTCACAAATCCAGCAATGAGACAGTGGATATCCGGCGCATCAGCATGAATGCATTTTGTTCCAAATAACTCCTTCCGCCGTTTATCCCACTTATCGCTTCCCTCTGCCAACTACCGTTCGCGACCTGTCCTCGTCTCCGAGGTCTCGAAGTAAACAAACATGTTTTGCTCTACGTGCCTTCATGTTATTGTTGATTTCTCGCCGCGCGGCGAAGCAATGAAGCAAAGGTTGGCGGGTTTTCATAGGACTTAGCGGTCGGCGTTGCTGCACTATGCGCCATTTTTGATTTGCATTCTCAGCGGAACACCTAAATGAGCCAGGAGCGGCGACGTACGAAATGCGGAGATGAAGTGCGAAAGGGCAGGACAGCAGCTACAGTATGTAAATAAGATGTGCACGTTCGAACTACCTGTGTAGCCGTCTTTTTGGCAGTTTGGAGGGAAGTAGGATTCGCGGGCAAGCATTGTTTAAGGATTGCTCTCGTCAACGAGGGACTTCCGCCAAGCTGCGCGCGAAAGGTCTTAATGGGGTCCACCGTCAGTAGCAAGCGAGGAAAGGCGCTCTGCGGAAAGGCTTAGTGCGCTAATTTTTCCAACTGCGATGCACACTGCAGAGATCAGTCCAACGCCAACTAGCTGGGCCTCGTCGATGCGCTACGCAAGGAAGGGGTCTTCTTCCTTTCCGTCCGACAGCCCCACTTTAAGCCGACACGTGATTACTACCGTAATTTTCTCCAGGCAGTCGCGCTCCACTGTTCTTTCGTTGGGGTCACACCTTATTTTCCTATTACCGTCTCGGCGTACGAAACTCATTTCCTCTATCCTTCGGGCTCAGCTTGGGCCAGGTGGGCTCACTGTGCGTCCGCGAATATTAACTTGATTATTCTTAATGATTACAGTAGTCTGTCGAGCAGATGGAAGAGCGAGCCCTCAGAATTTCATTTTTCGTTTCGTTGGGCAAGAAATGGTCGCCTGTTTTTCGCTGTTCCGTGGAAGCAATGGAATTATCTGCATACTTAAATATGTGCTCCCCGTGAGCAAGAGAAGGCAGCGCTACCTGTTGGTATTCGATTGACCGATGCGCTGACGCGAAGCGCAGCGGTCCGCAGGGTTTCGTCAACGCAGGAGGCATCGGTTAGGCCACTTTCATTGATTGCAGTACGCAGCTTCGGGGATAAACGCGTTTCGTCCGTCCAAGTTGTTGCAACACAACTTCGGCACGCTACGTTGCCGACGGAAAGAGTTAGCTACTAAAAACTGGCTACCGTGCTCAACGAAGGTGCTATACCGGCTACCTTCATCTTTGAACATGAAAACCAATTGCAAGTTTGAATGTGTTTCGCCCAAATACAAGACGAAAACAGTAACCCATCAATCAATGGTCGATTGATGCGCTCGGCTGAGGCAAAGAGCCTAACCATTAGAAAACTCAAACTTTTACCCGGCTATGAGCAACGGAGAAAAGCCGCGCCGTCCATTGGTGATTGCCCAATTGGTACGGTCGCGCAAAGCGGCGAACTGATGCACTGACGTAACGCCAACATAATGCCGATGTGGAATTCCGTCTTGTCGATTCGAATAGGCTACGTTGCTGGCTCAGCGTGCAACTTGAAGCTCAGTTCAAAATCAGACATTACGTCATCGCCGAGGGCTGTTGTGCGTCCGCTGCAAACAACAAATGTTGCGCGACTGCGTTACCGATGTGTCTTACGGCATCGATCGCACAACCTTGCGCAAACGGGTTCGCAACGCAGGACCAAGTAGTTGCCCTCTACACTTCATCAGTAGGAAAATGCAATAGAGTAGATGACAAAGTTTACTTTTTGCCAATCAGTCATCGTTGAGACGGCTCAGCTAGCAACGAAATCAATACTGGCAGCGGCAGCTGCGTTTCGTTTGCCTGACTGATAGTTTAAAAAAATATACATGCACTGGCGTTTACTGGGCTTTGGCTGCATTGCCGTCACTTTTACTAGCGATTCTAAACGTAGCAGGCAGAACGAACACGAATGCAGACAATGAAAATCATACGGATGCAATGAATTGCAATTGTTACCGACCGAAAACACCGCAACTTTTAAGGGTGCCCATGAGAGAAAATGGAAAATAATTTTGGCTAAGAAAAAGGTTTACGGCGACGTCCTGCGTCAATTTTCGACCCGAGACGTTACCGACAAATCGAAAAAATTGGGCAAACGCCGGCGAGCAATGCAGTTGCTCAGAGGTCGCAAGCGTTTGCCCTACTCGATAAGGAGAACTACAGAAGAATCGTTTACGCGAAAATCAACTACGCAGCACAAAAATCAATTCTCTCTCATGCGCACTCGGCATATTGTACTTCCGATGCGTTAAACTCCTGCGCTTTTAATACGCGTGGCCAGCGACGAACAAACTCTTGCTCGCGTTGTCGCTGCAATACTGGCCAGTGTACTTGCCAACGCAGGCAAGGCTGTTCGCCTGCAAACAAGATGGTCATGCAAACGTTTCAAAAGCGTATATCGGTTTGTTAGGCACTACCTTGGCACGCTTGATGAACTCAGCCTGGCCGGCTACCACATTCTCGTCCTTGCCTTTCCAGGTGCTCAGCGCCGAATTCTGAAGGGCGCGTCCGAAGCTGAACGTCAACGCCCACGGTTTCTTCGGTCCGCCGACGCCTTGGTAGGTGTTGATGGCGTTCAGGTTGACAGTCGCCTCCTCCTCCGATTGGCCGCCGGACAGAAAGACGACGCCTGGAATTCAAATTCAAAAGTTTGAATTCAAAAATGAGGAACAGCAGTGCCATCTACGCTTACCCGGCACCGCCACCGGCACGGTACGCTGCAGGGCGACGACGGTGGCGCGACCAATGTCCATAGGCGTGGCTCGATGGGGGCAACTCTGGCCAGGAGTCACCATGTTCGGCTTCAACAGGGTGCCCTCAAGGAAGACGTGGTGGTCGCTCAGCGCCTTGTACGTGTAGGCGAGCACTGTTTCGGTGACCTTCTGGGCTCGGTTCAGGTCGTGGTCGCCGTCCGGAAGCACTTCCGGTTCCACAATGGGCACCAGACCGTTCTGCTGGCAAATGCTCGCGTAGCGGGCCAGCACGTTGGCCGTCTCCATCATGTTGACGTGCGAAGGAGTGGTGGGCCCAATTTTCAAAACGCAACGCCACTTGGCGAACTGGGCGCCGTCCTTCTTGTACTGGGCGCATCGGGCGTCCAAGTCGTCCAAACCTGCAATGGCCAAGCGCGTCATCCCTTTCGGAAAAGCATTCGCCTAGCAACAGGGAAAACAAGACAGGCGACATCGCGGAAATGTAGTAAAACAACTACAAAAACTTGTTGTTCAGCAATGGCAGCGCTCTTGCCTTGAGTGGTCGCCTCGTTGACGGTTCCCGCCATTGGGACGACGCCCTTGTCCACTTTGATGCCCGGCAAGATGCCTCGCTGTCGAAGTACGTCCACGAAGCGCTGACCGTTGTCCGCCTTTTGGTAGAACGTTTCGTGGAACATGATAACACCGGAGATGGTCTCCTTCATGGCCTCCGCGTCACTGAGGAAGAGCATTTGGCGATACTTGCGCCTATTCTCCTCGACGTTCTCCATTCCCAGAGGGGACAGCTTCTTGGCCATACTGCCTGCACAAAGTTGCAACGTTTAATAGCGGCAGCGCAATGGCATCCCAACGGCCACCGATCGTACCTGTGCTCTCGTCGGCGGCCAAAATGCCCTTGCCGGGCGTGACGATCGCCTGCGCAATGGCGCGCAATTCATCCTCCTTCTCCTTGGTAAGGTACTGCGAATAGCTGGCCATCGGATACGCGCAAGTTCTGCAAAACGGAAAGGACAGCGTTAGCAGGAAAAGTGTTCAGCCGCAAGCGCGCAACGCATTAATGCGCATGCACTGACGGAATTCTAACTTGGGCGAGCAAACGACTCGACGCGAGATTCGCCACTGAACACGCTTCACCACAACCAGGTCGCTGCCATCTGCCGAGCACGTAGGAGTATCCATTACAGTATGGTTAAACCTGCGCACACTTTACACATTTCACTTCAGGATTTTAAAGCGGAAGACGTTGCCTGTTTGCACTGCCGTTGCTTCATATACGCAGCAGACTTAAACTTAAACTTAATACGCGTAAGGGAAACCGTTTCTTACTCGAAATGTACGGCGTTTTATCCTGTTTTTTATTCAATTATTCGAATAAATCGAACAAACGTACTGACGTAGCTTTCGGAGCTACCCCGCTCCGTTACGGAGCGGGGTAGCTCCGAAAGCTACGTCAGTACGTTTGTTCGATTTATTGGAATAATTGAATAAAAAAACAGGATAAAACGCCGTAAATTTCGAGTAAGAAATGAGAATAAATCCTGTTACAAACCCTGTGTTTGCTTACGTAAGGGAAACCGCCTAAATCAAGGAAAAGGGAGAAAACGCCCGGCAAACGCGGTGACTACCAAATGGCTGATTGCCGTCTCCGCGCGAACTGGACACGGCGGGCGAGGCTATTTTTACACGAAAGCCGGCAACCAGCAGGCGCCCTAACCAGTTTTGGCGTCGACGAGCGTCCAACAAATCACGCAATGCGCAGGTTGCCAACTATAGGCCTACTGTACGGGCGAACAGTCGTAGAGGGGATTGTTGTTGTTGTTGGGAGAGATGAGCGCGCTGGAACAGTTGAAGAGGCACACGGTGGTCGTGGCGGACGCGGCCGACTTTCAAAGCATTTTACAGTTTAAGCCTCAGGACGCGACCACCAACCCAACGCTGATACTGCAAGCGTCCGGCATGGCCGATTATGGAAGCCTGGTCGATTCGGCGATTCAGTACGCGCAGGCTCGCAAAGGGCTGACGCCGGACGAGAGCGTCCTGCTGGCGATGGACAAACTGTTCGTCAATTTTGGCTGCGAAGTTTTGAAAATCATACCGGGCCGGGTATCAACCGAGGTTGACGCCCGACTGTCGTTCGATCGTGATGCTCAGGTTCAACGAGCTCTTCGACTAGTTGACCTTTACAAGGAGGCCGGCGTCGAAGCGTCGCGAGTGCTGATCAAACTGTCCTCCACATGGGAGGGCATAGAGGCGGCCGCAATACTGGAAGGCCAATTCGGCATCCACTGCAACATGACGCTGATGTTCAGCCTTGCGCAGGCCATCGCGTGCGCCCAGGCGGGCGCCACCCTGGTGTCACCGTTCGTTGGGCGCATTCTGGACTGGCACGTGCAGAATGCGGACAAGAAGCAATTTTCAATGCTCGAAGATCCCGGCGTGCAAAACGTCACCTGCGTGTACAACTACTACAAGAAGTATGGGTACAAGACGCAAGTGATGGGCGCCTCGTTTCGCAACACCGACCAGGTGAAGGGCCTCTGTGGCTGTGATCTGCTGACCATAAGCCCAGCGCTGCTGCAAAAGCTGGCCAATGATTCCAGTACTCTGGAAAGATATTTGTCGCCGGAGAAGGCCGACTCGTCGTGCCCGCTTCCAAGAAGGTCCATCGACGAGGCGACGTTCCGTTGGGAGATGAACGAAGACCAAATGGCCACCGACAAGCTTGCTGATGGCATACGCAGGTTCAACCGAGACGCCAGAACGTTGGAGAACGTGCTAAGAAGCAAACTGGATCTCTAACAACGGAGCGCACGTTACTTTTTTTTGTTCTCTTGATTTTTGGGAAGGAATCTCGCTGTCCGGATTCGGCCGCAACGCGAAGCTCCGCCCAACGGACGAACCGTTGGAGCTATCCGGTCTTGGCGTGGCTCGTGTGGGTGGACAACTTTGCAATGCTCAAATTGTGGTGCAATGGTTCGCGAAATTGAAACGATTGCGATTGGGGATCCGCTTGGAGAATCGCCCTTGCGCATGGGAGTTGTTGCGGCGCGCGCTTCATTTCCGCAGCCTACGGGAGTACGCCTGCGTACGAACGCTAAGAGGCGAGTTCAAATTTTTAAAAAATTTGCATAACACCTGCTGCTCCGTGTCGGCCAGGCGGCAAGTTGGGATTAGGCCCGGCGAGCGCGAATTTAACATTTTAAAAATAATTTGCATACTAGCGGTCGCTGCGCGTCGGCGGAACGACAAAGCCGCCAGTTGAATTTTATTTGCACTGGAAAAATTGAAATGCAAACGCCGAACGGCAAATTCAAGCTTCAAAAGATTGGAGCTCAAGACGAGGGAGAAGGAAAGTCCCAAAAGCATCGGAGAAAGTAGGGAACGCATGAGAAGCGTTTGCAGCCGACACGGAAGTCCTCAGTTGGAGAATGCGAAATTACGCCGTGGCGAAGAATGCCGATTCGAAACAAAAAGTTTGCGTAATTCCGCTGGCTCTCCTTGTGCGCTCTTTTTGCCGTAATTTACCAGCTCGGCCTACTTGGAAGTCAACCACCCCGCTGGCGCTTGTCAATTCGCTTCCAACAAACAAAACGATGGGACAGGACTTGTTCCGAAAGTCCCATTTACTTAAGAATTAAATTTTGCCGGAAAATGGTTGCCTGCCCCTTCCAACGACAGACGATTGACTTCCAATGCAGCGAGCGGCAAAGCCACCGCGATGAAAGGGGCAGCCAAAGTGAAGCACCACCGTACCGCGAAGTCGGCCTTCGCGCGGACGTTGGCGGCACGGCGAAGCCGCTGGCCGCAGCCGCTTGCGCGGGCAAGGCAAAATTTGCATGCGAACGCAGGGCCACAAGTTCAAATTTTTAAACAAAAATTTGCATAACCCTCCGGACCGGCCAATGGGTGCGGACGGAACAAAACCTGCATAGAGGGCGCCCGGCAAGTCCAAATTTAAAAAAAAAAATTTGCATAACACTCCGGACCGGCCCGCTCGGCCAATGGGCGTGGACGGAACAAAACTTGCAGAGGGCGCCCGGCAAGTTCAAAGTTAAAAAAATTTGCATAACCCTCCGGACCGGCCCGCACGGCCAATGGGCGTGGACGGAACAAAACCTGCATAGAGGGCGCCCGACAAGTTCAAATTTGAAAAAAATTTTGCATAACACTCCGGACCGGCCCGCACGGCCAATGGGCGTGGACGGAACAAAATCTGCATAGAGGCGCCCGGCAATGGCGTGAAATCTGCATAGAGGGCGCCCGGCAAGTTCAAATTTGAAAAAATTTGCATAACGACACCGCGCCAGTCCGCCGTGCGGCGAAGCAGCCATTGCCAATTGGCCGTTTGCGGCAGCGCAATTAGTTCAAATTTTTAAAAAACTTGCGTAGTCCGCCCACTCCGTCGGTCGACCGGTTAGGCGCCGGTCCGGTACTGTCCACCTACAGATGCACGTCCGTTAAGGCTAAGCAACGGAGGCCACGCGAGACTGCGAGTTCGCGAGGATATTGGCGGCTGCAGACGGTGAGTACAGTACACGCATATTTTTTTATTTTAAAAAATGCTGACGCCAAGGTTGTGCTCGTTAGAGGACACTTTTTGCAGGCGCAGCGCGGTAGAAAGCAAGGAAGCAGTCGCGCTAAAAGCAAAGCAACAATTGCACCCACCGAAAGCGCCTAACCGTTGGACGACGACGAGGACGACGTGAACGCTTGGCGTTGAGAGCAGACGGACATTATGTACGATTTGAAGCTTCGGCTAAGACCAGCTTGCCAAAATTTTACCAAAGCCTCGTCTGCCTCTTTGCACCTGGTCGCCAAGCGCCATTTACGGCTGACAGTCGCCTCATCGTTGTTGAATTGCTTGGTCATTGCGTAAAGCAGCTTCGCCTTGTTCACCCACTCCTGCTTGAGCGCATACAACAATTTGCCAAGCACGCTGGACGACATGTCTCCCTCGTAGACCATTGTCATTATTCGGTTAACCAAAGCGGGATACTCACTTGGAGACGAAAAGGCGCACAACGTCGTCTCGAAGGCGCACCGCAGCAAGCGATCGCTCGTCATCGATGTGTCGAAGGACGTTTCGCCGCTGCCGCCGCAGTCGTCGTCCTCATCGACAAACCTCGAATCAATTGTCAGCAACACGTAGGGATTTTCAAGTGTCGCCAAAGGCAGAGCAACGCGTTCGCCAATGCCAAGCAGATTGCACCTCCAACATTCCAAATATTCGGGCGAAAAGTTCACCTGACGCACGCAGCCGCGAGGCAATAGCAACCTCAGCGCGTCCAAAGCGGCTCTCGCCAAGTTGCCGTCGCTCGAACGGACCACCGTTTGATTACCGATCAGAAGATGGTAGAGCAACAGGCGAAAACTGCTTCTGTTCAACGAACGAGCAATGTGCGTCAAATGGACAACCGATGACAAGCACGACAACGATGACGATGACGACAACGACGATGAAGAGCCGAAGAGGTGAGCCGAGGGCTCTTCGCCTCTGAGCGGAAATGCCAGTACACCCGTGAATATGTCGTTCAAATGAACTTCCGCGTTGCAGGGAGCAAAGCTGTCGCAATCGAACCCCAAATAGTTGACAAAGCCGCGTTGCACGTGCCGAGATTCCAATTCGATCAGCTGATCTTGGTCGGGCAGACCCTCGAGGATCACCTCGATGCACTGCTCCATTTGGGCCCGCAAAATCCAAACGAAAGCTCGATTTAGCTTCCGGTAGACATCCCGTTCGCCAGTCAGCTCCGGAAGCGATCTTGGAGCGGCCGGATTCGACTGACGACGCTCGCGCAGAAAGCAGGAGGCTTGCAACCATAGAGACTTACCGCCGACGCCGCCCCCGATGGCGGATATCTGCTTGAGGCGCTCCTGATCGCGGCTCTGCTCGTCGTCGAACACCCGGCATGCCCTGCGTTGAACGTAGCCGGCAATGGCGCACAGCGACGATACGAAAAAGTTGTAATTGTTCAGCAACAGCAGGCGGTCCATTGAGACGACGATCAGCGAGTAAAGGTGGTGGAAGCCCCGGGCGGTAAAGTCCTTCACGTTGAACGTGTAGCAAAGGCAGTATCCACAGACCGAGTCGCCAAAGAAGATGGGACCCTCGCGACCGGGACAAATTTCGCAGCTCAAACTGCGCAGACAAGCGTGCCGGACGATCGTGAACACCTCGGGATGGAAGGGAAACTGGCTGCCAACGTAGCTGATTCGACTTTTGTGGTCGTTCACCAGAAAACCGGGAAACGTCGTGCCAACGGACCTACAGGCGCTGCACGTTTCGCAGCAAAGGTATCCGGACAGGTCGGCCGAGCTGACTTGCACCTTGGGCGCCATTTGCTGATCGCAATTCGAGTCGAACGAATTCCTGCGCGTCAACGACTGCAGGCACGCGGCGAAGCAGTCAAACTTGCCGTAGAAGCTTCTGCTGGGCAACAAGGGCGCTTGGAGCCTCGACGGCGAACAAACGGGGCCTAACGATGGCGCTGAAGTGGCGCTAGTGGTCACTTGGAGATGGACCGGCGGCTCCTCGTGGTAGGACTGACAGCAGAAGAGCACCCGCGGGCCGTGGATTTCGCAAAAATGGCACAATGCAACCACGGCGTTCATGGAAACTCTGCTGCTAAGGCGGCCGATTCGAGCCGACGGCCGCCCCGTCTTATGCCCATCCGGCCGGGCGAGCAAACCTGAAGCAATGCACTTTGCTCACAAACCGATGCGCGAATGCGCCTTGGACGGTTGGGCGCCCAGTCAGGACGCGCATGCACGCCCACCGTGCTCGAGTGGAACATGCGGTAACGCGCGCAACGAGCGGTATATGCGGTCGCCATGTGCCGTCGTTGCGCAACCCCACAAGGTTCGAAGGAGCACGTCTGCGGAAAGGCGAAGGGGGGAGAATAGCGAATTGCTCGCGAAACAGTCGTTGCGCAAACAACGCCCACCTCTCGGCTAAGCATGCATCATGCGCCCTTACGTTAGTATTGGCTGCGCCGCTCCAACCAAGCATCCGTAATCAGCACAGCTCGCGCCGAGCGCCCATCGTCCGGCGCAGCATCGTCTTTCGGGATTGCTGCTGCTCTACAGTGCGCAATGGTTATACGCAGGTTTCAACAATTTAATTGCATTACATTTGCGTAAATTATCCTACAATGCACACGGCGTTTGGGCCGCCGGTAGACAAGGACGGCGCTCAAGAATTCCAGATTGATCGCTCCACTTGCTGCTGTTTCCTCGTTTTCGCCGTCCGCCGGTGGTCAAAGGTGACGACGCTCACTCCTGACGTGCAAAAGGTTGGCAACGTCGATCCGCCCCGTTGCCGATGCCCTCCGAAAAGGGCGGCGAAGGTCACGTCCCACCCACCGGGAATGACAAGAATGCGCGCCAAATTCCTGAAAGATGTCATTGGTTGGCCGCGCGCAGTTCGGGAATGCGACAAAGGGATAATACATACGTCCAACGGCTCGGCCATTGCGCGCTCAGGGGGCCACGGACGGCAAATCACAATGGGAGGCACCAAAGGATGCCCACGGCGTCCCGCGGTGGTCAAACGCTGCGGATCGGTTGCCTTGTTGCGTCCTCGTGCGCTGCTGCGTTTCTCTATCGTAATCGCCTTCCCTTAGAAGATTCGAACCTATCAATCATCAAACGTGGTGCGTACTGTAGCCTTAATTGGATTGCTTTACGGCCTTTCGCATTTTGCTCCAGTCCCCGGGCAAAGTCAGTTGTGCGCCTTCGGCGTTGTAGTAGAGCCTGCAAATCTTACCGTACGATTTCGTGCCATTGAAAATCGTATTCGGCATTCAATGGTTTGCGCGTCGGTTGGGCACCGTAAATGCCTTCGTGGCGCCAAGTCCGTTCAATCGGCCCGCCAGCTAAGGCTACCCTCCTTTCGAGGCGTCGAAGGGAGGGGCCAATTTTTAGAAAATTTCAAACAAAGCGTTTGCGTGATCCTCTTCGCCGGGGCGTCGGCGCTACTACGTGCAAATTGTTTGAATAGGCGACATGAGAGCAGGAATTTGAATTTCGTCGAACGGAAGCAACGCCACCGGGTGATGCCGAACGCCAACCGCGAAAAGCAAACAGGCGACATGCTGACGAACAGTCGAGTTTGCCGGCAACGTTGTATCAACCATTTGCAAACTGTGAAGCAATCGAATTCGACGCGGGAGGACTTCTTGCCCACTGCAGTCAAGGCTTGCTTTTGGCCAACGTACGGCGAACAGATCCGCCGCATGGACGGCAAAGCTGCTCTTTCGGTAGTCATTGAACTTTTGTTTATAATGGGAATTTGCAGGCGGAACAAGGAAGAAAAACGTACGCCTCACGTGTCCCTCTTTGTCACCGCAAAACACGTGAATGGCAGCTTACGAGAATGATCGCAGCAAAAAATTGGAGAACGCACCTTCCTCCATCCGAACTTCCACTTGAAACTTCGGCTTAAAGGTATCCTTACTAATTTTGATCCTTTTTTCTTTTACCGACACAATGTGCAACACTTAACGAAAAGTCACGAATTGCATTGCTATTACCGCCAGCGACGAGACGAACGAGAGCACAAACGGTCACAACGAGAAGGAACACACGGACGTGGAGGAGGAAACGATGGCAAGAAACGTCGACCCCATCGGCCGAAGGAGTGAGAACGTGAATACGAGAATGGGGAGGATGCGTACGTACTGTCTCTCTTTCTCTATGAACGAAAGGGAAACAAACAAGAATACAGCAGTGATCATCACGTGACGTTACACTTTCCAATGAATCGCGACGCGTCCTCTCTACATATTTACGGGCTTACAAATTCATCCGATGGGACATCCCATCTCTTACCCCCTCACTCTCGCTTTATGCCACGGAATGGAACAGCAAGAAACGCACGTTGAAAGGAAAAGTAAAGAAAGACTGCGCGAAATTATCACAAAGTGAACTTCCCCGTTGGCCCAATGCCATTCATAAGGCGCCAAATAGATCTTGCAAAGTTTGGGCGTTCTGCTGCTGCTGCTGAGGTGGCAGCTGCGCTTGGACAGTTGAAGACCAAAAGGAACCGTTGGTCTGCTGCTGTTGCATTGGTGGCGCTGGTTGGCTTTGCGCTGCCCCACCGCCTACGGGCATTATTCCGGCGAACGGTTGCGACGACGACGAATAGATGGGATGCTGCTGCTGACCGTAAAAACCAATGGGAACCTATGAATGGGCGCGTTCATTTCGCTTATGTACTTTGCGCAAAATGCTGTTCGCCCACCTGAGCGCCCATCATTGGAGCAACGTTGCCGCCGTGCATCATCATGTTTTGATTCGCCGCTGCGTACGGCATGTACGAAGTAGGCATTGGAGCTGCACCATAGCCACCTGCACTGGCGGTGTAGAAGCCGCCGCCGGGCAGCGAAGGAGTGCTTGATACCGGGTTCGCATTAACATTCGGCGTTAACCCAACTCGTTGCGACACCTTTGGCGATTTGCTGAACAACGAAGCAGGTGAGGGAACGTACAGACGCGTAAACGATAAGCAACCCGTCCAGTCCGCGGTCGATCGTCAGATTTTCAGCCAAATTGGCAATTGTCGACTCAAGATCTATTTTGCCACCTTTTTCTTGGGTGATCAGTCCACCACCGGCTATTGCACTTCCAGTGGACGATTTGAACGAACCGCTGTCCTTCGTCCACGGCGTGGCCGCTCCGCCGGACATCATTCCTGGCAACAGAAGAGTACGGGTGAATTAATACGTCCACGATCAATTGGGGACACGGACGAGCACACAATTCGCATTCAACGAGCACAACGGAACTACACAACACGTGATCGTCGCCTATGGGAAGGCGCCAAATTCCCATCCGGGACACCTTAGCTTACCGGCCTGCTCCTGGCAGGTGGCGCCACTGGCTAAGCGGCGCGAAAACGGATCGTCGCACGGATTGACCGCATTGAATTCTTAAAAGGACGCCGATTGGCTGACGGCGAGCCAATCATCTTGCACGATGGCTTACGCTGCTGGTGAGGTGATGACGTCATCTCGTGGCGGTCGACCAACAACGGCCGATGACGGACGGCCGGCGAACTTGCGTTACTGTAACTTGCGTCCGTATTGGCTGCAGTGAAGCGAAATTTGAAACTTCAAAAGGAAACGCAGGTTCGAACGCTCTTACAGAAGGGAGTATCCAGGTAGACTCCACCGCCGTGCGTCTGATCGGCAACGATGGAGGTTTCGACTCCGACCGTCGGTCGCCCATGACTGAGCCATCCGCCGGTCGGCGGCGGAGGCCGAGGGGCCACAGCGGGCGGCGACTCGTCGATTGACGGTTTCCTGGGTAAAGTGGCTAAAATCGACGCGTACAAAAGTATCAGTCACTAAGTATGAAGGTTAAGCGAAAACTTACGATAGTGAGTCGGCGCCGCTGGCGGCGCTTCCGAGGAAGGCGGCGGCGCCTGCTGTTGTGGTTGTTGCTCCGCTTTGAAGCTTTCGGTTACTGTAGGCGGACGAACTACGCTTCCGGTTGGAGGTCTGCTTTTGGAACAAGTGGCGCTGCTCAGAGCTGCAAGGGAAAACGTTGGTTCTCAATATTCAACGGTTGAGACGCCATGTTGGTCAACCCTGCGCGTTCTGCTTCAATTGGGCGATGATTTCCGCAGCCGACTCCGAAGAGCGAATGCTTCCAATAGCCAACTCCTTGTCCACGTCACTCTCTGAAATTGCTTTCACTTTTCAAAAATTCAAAATACCTATCAACGGCTCCACTACCATTCCTGCTGCCGATGTCGTCCTGCCAACTTTTCTCGGCTTCGTGGACAAAATGCGAGCTCACGGACGAAGGTGGCAGCTTATCGTCGTCCGCCAGAAAGGGATTGGTCGCTTAAAAGCGTGAACATGCGTTCACTCTTCAAAAAACATTTTGAATGTTTTATAAATTACCGCGAGCAAAACAATGCGACTCGCCATTTTAAAAAAATATTTCAAAATTACGACAACACTGGCGCGGAGAAAGGATCCGCTAAGGAACCAAAATTAGGCGCTCGCTTTGAAGCCCTTTGGAAAAGGTTGTCGCTCATTCTGAACGCACAAGGGCGCGCTTGAATAAACTATTACGGTAGAACTCAAATGACTACTGTGAATACGCCTTAATCTGTTTCTCCGCCCTTTCCGCAACTCAAAAGCACGGGACTTTTTACCGTACCGTCCCGACAAATATAGGGCAATCCACGAAAAAAAACATTTCCAATTTTCGCGCTCATGCTCCGCAACGTAACTTCCCTGCCAGCTATACCCCCCCCCTTGCCTGCAAATCTACAGTGTCACACTCTAAGCCTGCTTTTCCTTCAGTGCGCATTCCAAATGCCCTGCGTGTTTCATTTGAATGAGGAGTACGTGTTAGGCAGGGCTCAGAGACAACGCGCACCTCCTCAGCTCGTGCTTTCCCAGAAAATTGCAAAGCGTCCTTTCGTGGCCGTACGTTAACTCAAGCCGAAACATAAGGCATATGTTTAGGTTTAAGGTTAGGCAAGGCCGGAAAGGGCGACTGGCAGAGCTTTGGAGCATACTTCGATCCATCATAAGGCCCGCCATCTTTGGCACTTGCTGAACATTTATCTCACTCGGACGAAACAGCTAGGGCATTTCAAATGCACAGTGAAGAGGAAGTGGGCTCAGTATGTGATACCATAGGATGGCAAGCCAGTGGTGGAAACTGGCTGAAAAATTTCCCTACAAAGCTAGGAGCGCGAAAATTGGACACATTTATTTCCGTGGATTACTGCATGATTGCGGGGACAGTACGTCAAAAGATCCTACGGGCGTTGCTAGCAGATACACAAGCCGTCTATTAGTGAGACTACGAAACGTTTTGCAGATACGCAGTGTTTCCGGCAAGACTCGCAGTATGTCTACAGTTTCTCGGCCAAATCGCTGAGAAAACATGAGTCCTTCCGAAAACTCCGAGTATCTATCAGACATGTTGGAGTCTCAGTTGCCGACAAACCGTTCGTACAATTGCTGGCAAAACACCTATTTTCAATTGCAGATCTTCGAAACAGCAGATAAGCAGGCCGCATATGTGTTCACAATAGGCATGCAAAATAGAGGCACTCATCACCAAGGCAGGATTCAGCTCATGTGGTACTCCTTGCGCAGCTTCAGGACAAGATGAGCAAGTGAATATACAATTTGTCTCCTTAACTTCCCCACAGACGTGACCATTTAAAATACGTACAAAGAAACCAAATGCTTCAATGGCTGATCTTAACAAGACTTGGTGAACCCAAGTTACCATAACCTCATTAAAATTCGGGGAAAGATTCCGGCGAAAGAGTATAACAACTTTGCACCCAACTCAACTCGGACACAACTTGCTGGGAGCTCCAGTGGAACACAAGCTTTACTTCGTCGAACCAAGCTGCGTGCGAAAAATCGAATGTTCCCTAGCCAACTAGCCCCGTCGTATTTCGAAACCTAAAACCTAACTTGGACAAAAGATGTTGGAACACGTAAGATTCATTAATAAAATTGACTTGATCATCAATTACCAGAACTTTAGAGGAAACGTTGTGGTCGCATTTGACCAGCCCACCTTCATTCAAGAAATATCGCAAACTATCAATGAATGATACCTACAAGCCGGTCCAATCAAAAAGATCAAACGGAACCCAATGGAAGAGAATTAATAAGTATTCTCAACGAACACATTTCTGAAGCAAAAGATATACGACTACCCAAAATTGCGTAACATCGTTATTTTATAGGCAACAACCATCGCTCTGTGTTACGCGACCTTGACAACCTTATGAAAAGGGAGGAGCAATCCAAAGTGCGCTATCAGTGGAAGCACACTTCGCATTGCTCTGATGGGATCGAGACCATACAGAATTTTGCTAAAAATCAAAAGCCTTTCTGTGTTGAACTACGAATCACCGCAGAGACTTTGGAGGAAGAGATAGAACTCTCAAATGAAGAACAAAGTTCAATCTATTTCCCATTCAGAAAGCTAACTGTCATTCGGACGCCTGCAAAGCAGTGACTTTCATTCTCAAGTGGATGTCTGCTTCTAACAGAATGGTGCTCCCGTGGGAATCGATTTTCCACTTGTCATTTTTCGCAAAAACCAATTTCGCAGTCCGCGGACTTTTATGTGGATGATGAGTTTCGCTATCGTATGGATATTTTCCTAACTTACTGCCTATACGAATTTAACTAATCATTTGGAACGAGTTGGGCAAGGAATTTGTTTTTTTGTGGGTACTTTAGTCATGGGTGATAATGATCACTTGATGATTCCGTCTACAGAAAATCAGCTCGTCCAGAACGGCGGCCTTATTTTGCATCCTTCCATTCTCGCTCTGCTTTTACAAGGATTAACAGTGATACGATAGGTATGACAATTAGCATATTCAATTCTGAATTTTCACAGACAGGGCTGTCGCATGAAAAGAATTCTCACTTTCCCTCTCTGTCCATTGCTATCTCATGATACTCACTTCTTCAGCCACTAATCGCAAGACCAATCCAACAGTTAACACCAGATGATCAACATCCGCAAAACCTTCACTCCTCCTATGAAGGCAACGGAAAACAAATACTGGATTCCAAAGTACTGTGCCAAAGTTGAACAAACAAGAGCTCCTTCCTTAGGAATGACTTGCATACGGTACTACGAAACAAAAAAATTACTTGAAGTGAAATCAAATACAACTGATTCAGATTCAAAGAGCATATGTCAAACGCCATACGTCCCGACAATGGGCTATGAGCTAGGGTGCATGGCTTGGTTACAAGACACCATAAACGGGTGGCCATGACCGCTTAGCATAAAAGTTCTCATGGAAGAAGCGATTAAAGCCTTTGCGGTTGTACAGCATGTTCCCCAATGCTCAGCTTTTGTCGTCGACATCTAAGTCCTAAAGTCGTATAATTTCATACACAATAGAGACCCAGTATGAAGGTATGATGCCTAAGTTGTGGGCTCGTCACCTTGAAAGAACCCATTTTTCCTGTACATTACGCCAAGTTCGAACTGTTGTTGTTTTCCCTAGTCCAGGAACCTCTGCTTGAACAAGCCAATCCAGTAACGCAGGATGAGCAAGAACAGTAAGACGAAGAGAAGTTACAAGGAATTAATTACCCTTCCATCAAACAACGCGTTTCAATTTTGTTACTGAAAGGGCAATATCACCCCTTCGATGGGCGATGGACAATGAGTGGTTCCGACGTTTTCGATAAAAAACTAATGGGGCACACTTCCCCACTTGGAAGGTTCTCTGGAATAGTTCGAGGGGCAAGAAGAATGCTATCCTCAACCACTTCCTTGCCTGAGAAGTATTCGAAACATTGCAGCTAGGAAACGCAGAAGCACCTTTAAACAACCGTTAACGGCAGCATTTCCAAAAGAAGTTTCATTTCCAATTTTACTGGTATTGATTAGGTGGAATGTCACAAATGGCGCCACAATACCAGCTTTCGACTAAACTTCGAAGTTTTTGAGTCCTCCATTATCCCTCAGTCCCAACATACGAATGAAAGCTTCTTAATCGCTTCAATAAATATTTTTCAAATTAACTGATTTCATCGTAACTGTGATAAAACATTTACGCCCGTTACCGAGTCTCCAATTGACAAATATTTCGAATATTTCAGCATTAGACAAACGACCAGCGAATCAATTGAAAAGACAGTGCGTCCTCTCGATTATCCAGATTCTTCATCCGAACGACTCTTTGGCAAATATGGTCCGGACAGTCGAGGCGCTACTGTTATAAACCGCATTTTGCACTAACAAATACTAAAAGGGCATTTTTCAGCCCACATAGCAGTACAGTTAATCGTGAACAAGATGCGGAGCCAGCGAAGCATGGCATAGCACCTTAAGTTGGACAGAATGTTGCGACGTAGCAAGTACGACATAAGCGTGGAGCGAGAACGAAAAGTAACCATCTGAAGGGAAATCCATACCGCGGGAGATTGTCGAAGTAGACAAGAACTTAAGGCATTAAGAAGACTTGTACTTAATTAAAACATTTAAAAACTTTCCTTAAACCGACCGTTCGTTGCGTGCTACGACCAAACCATGCCACTCATTGTACAACTCCATCTAAACACCACCACTGGACAGTTGCACTGAGCTTCTGCCGGCTAAACGAGGGACATGCGAAGTCCCGATAGATACGAAAAATTGGATTTAGAATCCACAACCACAGTGTTAAAAAGGACTATAAAGATTTAACTAATAAACTGGCCGTCTTACCTCTGGAAACCGCAGTCTCCTCTTCACCAGCGCCTGCGAGCAATGAACGTAAGCATAACATTAGCACAAGGCAAACGAAATGGAAAACGCAAAAATGAAATTTTGAAAACGTTGTGCTCGTTGACGACGAATTGCGGCCGTCAGAGAAAAGGCGGTTCTCTTACCGATGGGAGCCCTTTGCGGAAGTTGGCTGCGCTCGAAAGCCCGGCTGAACGATTCTTCGGTAACGAAGTTCGAACCGACGTTGGTCATTACGCCTTGGCTATGGCCATTGACGGCAAAGGGATATGCGGAAGTCGGTTGACTCCATCCCGCAACCGTTGGATACAGCTGAGCGGGAGGCGGACCTGGAGCTTGCTGAACTCCTCCCATCATAAGCGAATCGGCGAATGGATTCGTGTTCAGCATCAGCAGGTCTTCCTGAACGGAGAAATGCGCTTTGCAGTCGGGAACCCCTTTGCATACGGTAAGCAAAGCAACCGACCTCCTTGCCGACGGTAGGCTCCGGCGATACAAACGGATTGGAGGCAGTAGAAACGATCGGCTTCGGCGGTTGTCCGCCGATGAAAGGTTGACCGATATTTGCGCTGCTCTCCTTTAGCATCTTTTGCTCCTACAAAGCAACAGGGCTGTCGCGTGGAGTGAAATGAGAAAAGTATGTGGGCCCACTTTCAAGAAGTTCAACTGCTCCCGCTCCTGATCGACGTACTTCTGATACAAAGCCGGGTCGAAGCCGACGGTCGAGTCGAAGGTGGGCGCCTGCTTGGCGGGCGTCTGCTGCGGGGATAAATTGACCCTGAAATGTATTGCGAAACTACGACGGAGAACATAGCAAAACAAAGTGAGAACAAACATCGTTGCCGACGGAGAGGTCAGACGGCTGTTGGCACCCTTCTGCCCTTCCAAGGCAATCAAGTGTTGCTCGAGCGCCTCGAGCAGGCTGCTCGGAGCCTTTGCCAAGTCCGGTATCTCGCCGCGGTCAATTCCAACGCTCTGCATTGTGGGAAAGAAAGTTACCAAACGACGTGGTCAGCCCGTCCGAACATTCGATTGACAAAAATTGACGCGCGCTCACCTCGGCGACTTTCAAAAATTCGGCCACCTTGTCCATTCGAGTCAGAAACTTCTTGTAAAGGTCCAAAGCCTCCCTGCACTGCTTCTTGTTCATTTCGAAGTACTTCTCTGATGCGAACAAAGAAAAATATAAAACCGATCTCCGAACGACCGCCTACCAAGCAGATTAATAATTCCATCGTTGTAGCAGGCGAACAGTCGAATCAAGTCGCGAAACATCAGTATAAAGCAACTGTTGATTACGCCGTTGGTCAGATCTACTGGCGAGACCTGAAAATCGATTAATACTACCGTAGTGTATGCACACTGAAATCAAATGGCCCACCTGAAATTCTAAAAGAGAGTCGATTTGGCCCTGCAATACCGGGAGAGTTTTCATGAGCTTTTCCACTGGCATCGTGCGCAGCAGTCCGTCCTCGCGCCTAGAGAAGTAGATCATCTGCTTTTCGTTCATTTAAAATTGTCCGAGAGAATGCCGGCCATATTAAAATGCCGCTCGAAGCAATTAAAATAAATTTGAAAAAGAAATCCAAATAATAATTATACATTCACTGCCAGGAAAATAACCGCTAGTTTTAAAATAGGCAACAATGTTTTGTTACCACCCTTCTCCGGCCCGCGGTAATCCCTGGAATCATACGGTCAGCTAAACACGCGACGATATAGGGGATAATTTACATTTGCATATGCAGAAAGCCACTTCTTCGCCTTTCATTCAACAAATGCCGCTGCCGCGAGACGTAAAAACCGAGACGCTGTCCGCTTGTATGCACAAAGCTGACCAATAAGGAAGAGAATAGATGGTGGAATTGTGCACAAACATGATGCACCAAAAGCACGCTTCCTGTAACAGCCTACTGTACGTTCGCAATCCCTTGTGGAACGAACGGTGCACCCACTGGGGCAACGCAATGAATCCTTAATGGTTCAACGAAAAAATTGAACTAAGCAATACTTGCTACTGATGTTCTATTAATGTAAAAATTAAATAACTTTAATACTTGATTCTTCGTGGCTGGAATGCGTAATTTCCCTAACAGGGTTTCTTACGGACGTCATCTGCATTCACAAGGTACTAGACCTACAACACTCGTTGACAAGTCCCCAAAACCCGACCATTCATTGTTGCGTTAATAAAAGCTGTTAATTGAGGACCGCTAAAGCATCACTGTCTTATTATTAACCTACCGAACACCGATTTCTACAAACTTACTAAGCCTTCAAGAGGTCTTCATAAAAATGAACAGCAGAAATTCCCGACGAGTTGCTACGCACTATTATACTAATAGTTTGGCTGGTACAAGAATGGTTGCAGTTTCAGTCATTTATAAACAAAGTAAAAGCCGTACTTTTCCTGACTTCAGCTATCATATATATATATATATATATATATATATATATATATATATATATATATATATATATATATATATATATATATATATAACGAATGAAGGAAATCATGGAAGTTTTTACCCATTTTCGAAAACCACGTGAAGGAAAATGGTCTTTTTATTTCCAAAAACAGTACGTGGCGCGGTGGTCGAGATAGCGTAGCTTTCGGGCCAACCTAGGCCCGTCCTCAGCGCGGTCCTTCGAGGGTGCCCTCCCCCAGGTTTGGCTTTCGGGGAGAGCCCATCCACTCAGCCGAACCACAGTGGCGCCTGTCAGATCAATCTAGATCCATCGAGGCTGATCCCACCGTGGCCGGCCAGGTATCAGAGTTACTCCCCTACCGACCATCCCCGGAGGAGGCACGTTATCCAAGTGTTCGTCACGGTCTCGGTTTCGGCACGTTATCTCGACCACCGCGCCACGTATTGTTTTTGGAAATAAAAAGACCATTTTCCTTCACGTGGTTTTCAAAAACGGGTAAAAACTTCCGTGATTTCCTTCATTCGTTAAAATCGATTAGCCCGTTACAAAACATTGACATAAAGAACATACGTGCACACGGAGCACAGGACGATCCCCGGACGAGACAATGAAGATCAAACATGACCTGACCGAATTTTCCCGAACGTGCCGAAGCCCAGACCGTGACGAACACTTGGGTAACGTGCCTCCTCCGGGGATGGTCGGTAGGGGAGTAACTCTGATACCTGGCCGGCCACGGTGGGATCACCCTCGATGGATCTAGATTGATCTGACAGGCGCCACTGTGGTTCGGCTGAGTGGATGGGCTCTCCCCGAAAGCCAAACCTGGGGGAGGGCACCCTCGAAGGACCGCGCTGAGGACGGGCCTAGGTTGGACCGAAAGCTACACTATCTCGACCACCGCGCCACGTACTGTTTTTGGAAATAAAAAGACCATTTTCCTTCACGTGGTTTTCGAAAATGGGTAAAAACTTCCGTGATTTCCTTCATTCGTTAAAATCGATGAGCCCGTTACAAAACATTGACATTATATATATATATATATATATATATATATATATATATATATATATATATTGTAACGGTCGAAAATGACGTTCAAGGATAAAGACTGACCGTACACACTTAATGACTGATAGATTGAGGTGACATACACTTTTAGGAGTATTTAAGGGTGTGACACAAGTTGGAGAGGCCTTTTCTTTTATGTTCTTCTTGTTGTATCCATACTGTACTCCGTGTGAACTGGTGTAGCCACAGTGTGTGTGTGCGTGCGTGTGTGTGTGTGTGTGTGTGTATGTGTGGACTAGTAAACTGGTGTTCGTGTCAAGACTGTCTCGCTGCTGCCTGCTTACAATTTTTGTCGTTACGATACAGGGGGTCCTCGTTTAACGCCATGATGCGTTCCTGGACAGCTGACGTTAAGCGAAAACAACGTTAAATGAAACTGACTTTATTATTATTTTGATAGGGGCTGCTGGGGGTGCGTTCGAAGCCCGTGATGGCGGTGCCAAGAAAACTGAGACTTCCGGAGCTATTCCATCGTGGTCTGCGCCAGCTATAAGTTGCCATAAGATATTAGCAAAATAAAAATACGTTTTATTCGGCTCTATTTTCAGAATTTCCGAGTAGCTGAAGTAATACTGATATTACATGCTACCAATATACCCCACCTTCATGCTTATCTGTGCTGCAAAAACCTATTCAGTGTCTGCTGCTGTGCATGCCTTTTCTTCCTTTCATATATCGACGCGAATAATAAGCGGTTTGCATTCGCGGACAGCGAATGGGACGCGCAGTGACCACGCAGAAGTATGGGCGCGTCCAAGTTATAGCGAACACTTAACCGAAGAGGAGGCCATCTGTCAGCAACCTCCGTGCCCCCGTCAGACTTTGCCAGAGGGCCTCACTGAGTAGGCGCTGACCAGGCGCATCATCCATCATACCCTGGTGGGTGCTGGATAGTCGCATCGTCCATCATAAAGATCCTATTCATTTCAAACTGACAGGTAACCGCTACTGCTGGGCAGAGTTACAATAGCCAAATGGGCGAACCTATCAATCTTTGTGTGTATTGCATTTTTCCGCCCGTTCACGAGAGACGTTATAGCGAAAACAACGCTATGTGAACCGACGTTAACCGAGGACCCCCTGTACATTATTACGTTCCTTCTGTAAAGTACTTGGATGGAGTTATGGCGTGTTTACCACTGAATTCAAGGGGCACCTCTGTATGTTGACCACCTCTATAAGTTGACCAATTTCTTACCGCCCTTGAGTGGTCAACTTATAGAAGTTCTACTATATATATATATATATATATATATATATATATATATATATATATATATATATATATATATATATATATATAATATATATATATATATATATTATATATATATATATATATATATATATATATATAATGTTGAGTTTTCACGGATTTTTCCCGTTGCTATGTACGTGGATGGATCTGTAAGTAAACTGACACGGTCTCCCTACCAACGGATACATGAGAGCAGTTATTAGAAGACACGGTCGGAGAACAGCGTACGGTTTAATCTCGGATATTTCGGAACGCTCGAGTTCCGTCCTCAGCGAGCAAGAGGAACTCGGGCGTTCCGAAATATCCGAGATTAAACCGTACGTTGTTCTCTGACCGTGTCTTCTAATAACTGCTCTCATGTATCCGTTGGTAGGGAGACCGTGTCAGTTTACTTACAGATCCATTCACGTACATAGCAACGGGAAAAATCCGTGAAAACTCAACATCATGAAAATCCATGCTCCCGTTAAAAGACACGTATGTTCAAGTTATTGAGCTACCAATTCAATTCATGAAGTTATTGAGCTACCAGTACATTGTTAGTACATAGCTGCGTTCCTACAGCGTACCTTGTGCATTTCTACGAATACGTAGACATAAGTAAGTGCTAAGGTTTGGGCCGAACCCAAGTACAAAATCCATTTACTGGCGCAGGTAGAGGTTGTAGGTAATCTCAAGCAGTTTATCTAGGAAATTAGTAGCTTCTTTCAATTATCGGGCGCGCCTTCCGCGGACGTCGAAGCTCTCTGCTCGGTGACGTTTTTGAACGCTTCGCTTAAGGTGATCTGCCTGGTTAATCGTGGTGTTTGTTGTAGAAGCTTTTCCTTGATTCTATAAATCGCCATGATGTCGTGCTCTGTCATGAACGCACGTTGCTCTAGTGCTTCAATAAGCTTGTCACACATTTTCACTCTCTCCTGTGTGGAAACCCTTTTTGCGGTGCTCACGACGTCCTCTTCGTCGTCACTGCGATTATGTTCACAACCATTCAAGACCATTTCAGCTATTTCGCCATCCGTCAGGGAAAAAGCGGTCGGAGCTTCGTTATCTATGTTAAACACCTCCTCGATGTCCACTTCTTCTAGTTTACTAATGGACTCCAAAGGGAGGCTGTTCGCATACCTAAGCATACCTGACCAACGAATGTGTTACTGTGTTACGATGATTTACAGGCGTCCCAGATTATCGTGCAAAAGATACGTCGCAAAATGTCATTTTCGCCTGTGACGTCATCTAAGTGACGTCATGTAAGCGCTAAGAAGTTCCGGATTTTGGACTACTCCGGATTTCGGAATTCCGGATAATGGATACCCTACTGTATATATATATATATATATATATATATATATATATATATATATATATATATATATATATATATATATATATATATATATATATATATATATATATATATATCAGCCATTCTCAACCTTTTTTGACAAGGGCCCCCTTAGAGCAGTTCCGAGGCTACAGGCCCCCCTGCTAGGAGAACTCGCGTTGCGTCCGGCTTCTTTGGTCTGTTAAGGTACCACGAACCCCCCTGGGCGGTTCCTGCTCACCGCGATGGCTCTGTTAGGTTTCATTGCGCTAGTACTGTCTGCAGATATTAGCTGGGTTGTATTAATAAGTAACATATCAAGCAGTTGCAGAACGCATGCGCCTGAGCATAAAACAGCTTCTAATCGAAAAGCACAAACACCTTTGGTAAGTGAAAAATAGCCCATAATGGTCATTATACGATAGTAAAATTCTTTTCCGAAATCCTGGGACCCCCTATGAGGCGCTGGGGCCCCCCTCTACAGACTTCTCCCTCTGGGGCCCCCTCAGATGTTCCAGGGCCCACGTTGAGAATGGCTGATATATATATATATATATATATATATATAT
>CBXJ02000282.1:4858445-4946190 GCA_000612645.2 Trichuris muris
ACATGCTGGGACAGCGTTGGTGACCTTCGTGCACCTATGATCGGTAGGTGGTCGCAGACGCGGTGGGCTAAAGGAAACGTCTCTTAATGATTGACGGGACCTTGTTCGGTCACCGTTGCGCCGGAAGTTAGACAAAAGAACTTTGACTGAAGTGACGGCTGTGCCGTCCTTTGTGCGCATGTGATCAGGAAGCATTCTGACGACGGCAGCGTTTGATTCTGATTCGAGAAAATCTTTCGTTCCCGACCAGGACTGTGCTTTCACAAAAACTTTCGCTTGATATATCAGGCGAAAGTTTTTATGACGGTCGCCTGCGTGATAGGACATTTGAGTATGGAATCGCGCAGGAGAAAGTTTTTGACGTTTGCTGTGAAAAACTTTCTCTGCGCGATTCCATACTCAAATGTCCTATCACGCGGCGACCGTCATAAAAACTTTCGCCTGATATATCAAGCGAAAGTTTTTGTGAAAGCACAGTCCTGGGTCGGGAACGAAAGATTTTTCGAATGGATGCTGCCCGCGTCAGAATGCTTCCTGATCGCATGCGCACAAAGGACGGCACAGCCGTCACTTCAGTCAAAAGTTCTTTTGTCTAACTCCCGCGCAACGGTGACCGAACAAGGTCCCGTCAATCATAAGAGACGTTTCCTTTAGCCCACCGCGTCTGCGACCACCTACCGATCATAGGTGCACGAAGGACACCAACGCTGTCCCAGCATGTGCAAGATATTTTCTCTAACATTACGCGTGAAGCAAGACAACCACTGTCCCATCAGTGACAAGACGTTTTCTTTGAAAGAGCCCAGCACTGACCCCATAGGCTTGAGATATCTGGTTTAATTTAGGGGTGCACATGCAGACCGTGGAATCCCTCTGGGCACAAGTGTAGCGGTCAAACAAGCTCCGGTGCGGCACGCCTCGGCGCTTTCTGCACCTGTACTTGTGCGAGTTCATGTGGCGCCGCAGGCTACGCCCCGTCAAGACCCATTCGATTGCATTGTCAATGACATTGCAACCTCTGGCCGCCACAGTGATTTTGTACAGTTATTGTATTTTGGTCGTTGTACAGTTGCTGTTGTATGTGTGTTTTTTCGTCGTATATTAACCATTGCGAATAAAATCATTCATTGTTGTTAAATATGCGCACTTACCAACGGAATGAACGTGTGATGAAACAGTAGCGGAGACAGAAACAGGCAATATCAGTGCGTGCGCATCCAATGGCAACTACAACCGTTTCGGTGTACGTTTGCCTTCCAGGAGCATACGATGGCCACGGCAAAATAGCTATGGTCAACAACAGAGCCAAATGATGCCCATCAGGTATCCTGTGCCATGTAAGCGAATGCATTTAAATTATCTACAAGTTCCACATAAGGAAACGCCGCACCCTTCCCTTCCATTGCTGCTTAAGAATCTCAGACCTCCCCACTTAAGGAACATAAAATTTACGCTTAGGTTAGCGTTAGCAGTTAACAGTGAACCATGCCTGACAAGGTTGAGACAAAAGAGAACAGTGTTGCGTCGCTTAAGCATTTCTATGTATATTGGGGCTGTCGGAGCAAGGGAACAGGCTTATTTCCCGAAGTTCAGTGTCAGCAGCAACCCGTAAACAAAGACAACGACTACGTCATCTGCTGTTGTTTTGCTTTGTGGAGATACCTGCAATCATTTGCTTACCATTGTTGGATTATTCTAGAAGCCGGGGTAACCCGCAGTAAGACCCAGTAAATCTGATCAAAAACCAGGGAAGGCTCCTCTACTTTCCAGGGAAGACTCCTCTACTCGACTGTCAGGGCGGGGTAAGCATTCGGTCATCCTTGATCGGGCAGGCTTCGTGTCCGTTCTGCTGGCAAGCTTAGTGTACTCACCACTCACGGTGCGAGTGCGTGAACGAATCGAACGACTTCGCTTCAGCGAGAATCCAATAAACTAAGTTCAGGAAAAACGGGCTGAAAACTCCGTAAAGCTTCTACGATAACGATAAAAGTACTACACATTCGAATTGGTCCAGTATCATAGTAACTTAGCTGTTTTTTTAATTCGCTGCACTACGTAACAGCTACTCGCTTAGCATTTAAATAGCGCTGGGCATTGGAACTGGAACGAACAGTCTGCTTGAAGTCTGCAGGAAGGAGTACGCGCAGTGCCTACGTATTCTCGCATCTTCTGTGCAGTGGACTTGATTACACGCGGAATTTGATTATACGCGGTATGTCCCGGAACCAATTACCGCGTGTACGGAGGGCCTACTGTATATATATATATATATATATATATATATATATATATATATATATATATATATATATATATATATATATATATATATATATATATATATATATATATATATATATATATATATTAGGTTGTTACAATCAAAGTGTCGGATTTTTCATGTGGCTAATTGTCAATGAATTATGTTCTTTGCCTGCAGGCATCTTTTCTTATCGTAGGTGTTTTCTTGAAGCACGTAACTTCTACTTCATATTTTGTTAATTTCACTGTTCCAGGTCTTTTGGCCTTGAAATTACAGTCGTTGAAAGAAACATGGAAAAATGCTGTTTACGAATGCTTTTGCTTGATCGGTACAAACGTGGTCTCAATGCAGCTGCAGCCTGTCGCGAATTTGCCGATCTTTGGCCTGAGGAAGCTGTTAATGGACGCACTATTTAGCGGTGGTTCAAAAGGTTTCGATATGGAGATAGAGGTATCGAAGAAAGACGGGGTGGTCTCAGACGTTGGTCCTTGGACAACGAAGTTTTGAAGGAAGCAGTAGAAGCCCAGCCCACATAAAGTACTCGGAAATTAGCAGAAGGGTTAGGTGTCTCTCACAGTACTATTGGTAGGCATTTGAAGCGAATGGGGAAGGATAAGAAGCTGGCGAGGTGGATACCACACAAACTGAGCGACGCGCAAAAAATGGCAAGGTTTGACATCTGCTGTGCCTTGCTCTTACGTAACGAAAACGATCCTTTTCTGAAGCGCATTGTTACGTGCGATGAAAAATGGTACCTGTACGATAACAGGAAGTGCACAGCAGTATAGCTCGATAAACAAGCGCGGCCGGAAACCTTTCCAAAGCCAGATCCGCATGCGAAGAAGGTGATGCTATCGGTTTGGTGGTGTTCCAACGGTGTGGTTCACTATAACTTCACCAGACCCGGTGAAAGCATCACGGCAGATGCCCACTGACGTGAATTAGAGACGACATTCAAAAAATTGTCTGAAATGTGGCCTTCACTGGCAAATGGAAAAGAACCCTTGTTGCTCCAAGACGACGCCCGACCACACACATCGTTAAAGGCCCGGAAAAAATTGAACGAGTTGGGCGTCGAGGTCCTACCCCATCCTGCTTATTCACCGGACCTGTCCCCTACCGACTATCATGTTTTCAGGGTCCTCGATGCATTTCTCCACCAGAAATTGTTCGCTGAACAGAGGGACCTTGAAAATGACATAGCGCACTTTTTTGAATCTCGCTCCCGTGAATTATATCGCATTGGAATGAATGCACTTTCAGAACGTTGGCAGAGATGTGTTCTTTCGAATGGTGAATACTTCGTCGAATAGAGTTAACGTTCGCATGAGATCTAGTCGTTCAAACTTAACCATCAAAATCCGACACTTTGATTGTAACATCACTATATATATATATATATATATATATATATATATATATATATATACGGTTTGGCATTCCTCGCTCTAATGATTTCCTTTCCGTGGCAAGTCTATTACCATTTCCTTTCTTCAAAGCAACTTCATAATCTTCCCATTTTTGCAGCAGAACGGCTTTTCCACTAAACCGTACGCCCAATTGTCCTTTGCCCTTCGACGAAGTTACGGTAAACTACCGATTACAGAAGAAGGACACATGGTCGGGTCTTGGCGTCGGCGCAAAGCGACGCTCAAGAAATTCGCTGCATTAGGAACGGTAATAACCCGTATGCAAATGTTGTTCATTCAACAATTGCCCAACGCATGTCATCAATGGCGCAGGGAGCCGACTAAACGTTGTTGGCGCGCTTGGCGCCCACTGGTGGCAAAGTGTTGCCGGCAGTTCGATTTTTCATTGAGCCGACCGAGAGGGAGAGAGAGAGAGAGAGAGAAAAGCGAAAGCGAGCGCGCGAAATTTCACCGACCGCCCAACGAGTCGTGCGAAAACAAGTTTCGACTACGCCTTCGGCGCTTGGCAACTTGCCAGCAAGTTTCAACAAAAAGAATACATTTTGTTGCGCAATTCGAGCCAAATGCCAAAGAGGGGCGCCCATCGCGGAATACCGCCGGCGGACCATTGAAATATTGCCATCAATGGGTAGTTGGAGCGCCCGGTGGCCGTACGCTCGCGTGCGCCATTCCCATTTTCTAAGTTTGACTTCGAAAAAAGAAAGAGAAAGCTTCAAGGATAACGGCGCGCGAGAAAGCAACGCTGCGTACTCAATGGAGCCACTACGTTCATTAATGATGACCCTTCAATGAAACCGTTTACGGAAATCAATATTGACCCAATGGAAGGACTTGGGGCAAACTCTCCTCCATTCCCATATTGATCGCTTTGTTTTTGTGGACGCGCGTTCGGCGACGAGCAAAGTGATCCGTTGCGTTCCGGTCGACCAAATCGGACGGAGTAATGTACTCACCCGCGCTTCACCTTGCAAAAATCGAATGCCATCAGTCGATAGGTGTACACCTTGTCGCCTATGTACTTGGCGTAACGCCTAATGTGCGTCGACATGTCGTAACCCTGAACGGACGTCTTGTCCAAGAAATTGCCAAAGTTGAATTCCGCATTGCTGGAAGCCAAATATTGCAGAAAACGCTACAAAGGAATGCCCTTCGATCGACCAGCCAAAAAACGCCTATCCGCTCCTACCTCATTGCCGTAGCACATCAAATTATGAATGGTTATCAACGCCTTGTACACTACGCACCAATTTGCGTTCTGCGCTCGTTCGACGAGCAGGTTGGCCAGCTGAGGAATGCTGACGTTCGGTTCGTGCGAACAATGAAGCAAATCTGCAACGTATCGTACAATGCCGACAACGTGACGACAAAGTCGGTAAAAATTGGGTGCGCAAAGGTCGACAACGTCCGGTCGCCGCAAAGGCGTCTAACCAAATGCCGACGCGCTTTCAACGTCCTAATCTATCGTCGTCCTACAGGGCACCTTGCGTACGCTGGTCGGAGCACCTCCATTCACAGTCGCTCTGCTCAATGAACCGACAGCGCCGACGCAATTCATGGGACGAAAAGTGAACCGAGCCGAAAGTGTAACTAATTTCGAAATGGTGCCCACAGTAAGTTCCTCGAGTAAGCCTGCGGCGGTGAAACGAGCGAAAGATGGCACTTACAGTCCAAATGCTTCTTCTTGGGACCCATCACCTCCTCGGTGGTCGCCTTGCAGACGGTCTTCGCCAGCTGGCTGCCGGCCAACGAGTGATAGGCGGCCGTCAGGCGGTCGTTGATCGTCTGCCCTCCGGCCGTGAACGGCATAGGCGCGTGCAGCACCTTGTCCATTGAAGGGCCGCCTCGTTCCTTGTCAATTCGGTCCGGCCCTTCGGCCCTCCAACTCAACGGGCGAAACGTTCAACCGCGCGCCCAAGGCAGCTTGAAAAGACGCGCGCCCAGGCAACCCAGTCGGCGGTGGCGGCGAAGGTTCGCAAAAATTCACCGGCAACTCGGCCCGCACCTCGTTGCAAGTGTCGTCGAAACCGGGCGACCCCGAAAAAGGACAATACTACCCTGCAAACTTACCGTCTAATGATGCGCAAGTAGTGACGGTAGGTTTAATGCTTCGTCCCGCCAAAGTACGTACTTTTGCGACTTGGCCGGTCGACCGTTGCAGCCCGGAACCGCCGATCGACCGGCGCTCAACGGCCGGCATACCGACGCGCAAAAAGTTGCCGACGATCGGCGGAACGCGCTCGGCCGGCAATTTGCCGGGTTTCAATGTTTTAAACGTGGCGAATCGATCGGCGGTCGCTCGAAATGCTCGATCTTTGCGCGCTTCGAATGCAGTCGAAGCGGCATCGATCGTTTCGGCGATGGCGGGCCGTCGTCTACTCGACTAAGGCAAGAAAGTGTCCCTTATGGTGCCCCGAGGGTGCGCTGACGTCGCTGTTATTGTCAACTTTGACGGGATCGATTTAGCGCGGATATCGCTTGGCATGGTCGTTTTCCCCGGACGTGACGGCCTTGGACGACCTGCCTTGGAAGGCAAGAAATGGGCCCGGTGGTTTTTATCGATTGGTGCCAACTTGCCGAGAGAATATCCTCCCTGAACGGGGTTTCAGCACCAATGCCAACGCGTATATATTTCCAATAATCGATTAACTCGTCGAGAGTTGAATAACAATAATACGAGTATCCCGCCGATCGGCGGACGTTAAGTGTTTACAGGAGCACTTGTCGATTCGAGGTGTCCCCTTTTGACCAACGCCATTCAGCGACGGTGAATCAACGGCAAACGAAAAAGGGAAGTTACAATTGCAGTCGTACGGACGGACAGACCAAATTCCAACGGTCAATGAGGAAGGTGCCCCATGTGGAGGCCATTCAGTGGGACAAGAGACGGAGTAGCGTGCCAAGGGCCAATCCATTCACGTGCGCACTGGTCTTGACGAGGCATGGAACGCACTTTTCCGAACTTTGCGTACGTCCAACGCCGTTTGGTGAAGACGTCGCTGCCGCTTTTGTTCTTCCAGAACCTATGACTTGTAAATATCAGTCGAACTCCCAGGAATGCGACATTACGTCACTTGGGCGGGTGCGCACCTCCCACCATCTTAGCACATCGGAATTGCCCGGCGGATGTAGGTGACGCTGCGGAACTTACTGGGTAGCGAAAAGATAAAAGGTCTCCCGACGGAACGAGCGCCATTGTCCCTTCCACTTTGCACGTCATGACGATCACGTGCGCCGACACGTGCGGTCATGCATGGCGAGCTTGAATTGCATTCTTTTTCTTAAATAGGGAGGAAACAAATTGATGCACTTCTTCCTATTCTTGTCCTTCGGTACGGCCGAATTTGCGGCCGGTGATCGATGGCTGCGGACTGGCGAATTAGGCATTAGCATCAGTGCTGGTCGGTCGTAAATAGGAAGCGGCGCCATCGACGGCGCGATCCCTCAGGGCGGTGAATCCCTGCCGTTGCTCAGCTTTGCGGGAAGCGCTCGGGCGAATGGCTCGAGCACGTTATGCGCCAACAATCAATGTCAAAACTTTGCAACTCGAAATTTGCCACACTTTATTGAAGATTATCGGTTCATCTAACTGTGCCCTCTTCCTACTGCCACTGCTTGGGCAGCCACGTGTGCTAACCGGCCATTGGCTGACACTAGCGCAAAGGGGATGCTGCCACGCTCTTCAGGGAAGGTGCATTGCAAGCCCAAAAGTGTAAGCTTCTCAAGGGAGCCTTTCAAAACACTGTCGTCGGCCATACTGCGGCTGGGCTAAGGCATAGGCTGCCAAATGTGACCCTCCGTTTTCGCTACGACGAATGGTTAGGCTGGCATTGTTCACGTCGGCATTTTCAACCGGAATCCATCGCAACGAGCTCGTTCGCCCACCGTCTTGCGTCCATTCATTTTTTGAACTTAATGGACGAATATGAGGTTGCTACGCAAGTTGAGACGGGTTCGGCTTTCCTGATGGGCGCCATTGGTATTTACTTTTGCCGCCTCTTTGACACCGTTGCTGCCATTTGAACAAAGGGGCTATTTGTTCAATGTCCGCTTGGCGAAATCCCAAAGGAGCGAACAAACACGCGATGGAGCTCCGCTTCGTAACCAGCAAATGGCGAATCACCGCTTGCGAGGTTGCCAGGCTCTCTGACGAACATTTCAGAACAATGATGCTTCAAAGTGAACGACACCACGTTCGTTCGGATTGAATGTTGGACTTTTAAATTCTTTTACAGGGCGCTTGGATGCTTAGTCGTCTTGTAGGTGACGCTACTAGGTAAGGGAGGACTTTAGTTTCGGCTACTTTAAGTGGTTCCATCTTTCGTACAGTGCCTTTGACGCGGGAAGTAACCTTATCCAAACAAATGAGGGGGCTTCCAATGCTGGCAAGAGTTTTAGCCCCTTCGCCAGCGCCGCCCCATTGACAATGGTTCGCAATGCTCACTCTCGCTCGCCTGTCCGATTTTTGTATACATTTTGCCAAAACGTACGTCTTGGAAAAATGCGTAACGTATGCAACACGCCCTACGTGCGTGCATTAATACAATGCGTTAATTCATGATGTTGTGCCTTTCACGGATTTTGTCCCGTGATGTACGGGACAAAATCCGTGAAAAGCACAACGTCATGAAGATCTATGCTCCCGTTAAAAGACATCCTGTCTTCCGAATGCGTTAATTGTGTCAAAATTACGGCAAACACCAGTTGACAAAGATTTTATTCTTTGCGAAGCTTTCGGGACTGTTCTTTGTCCCGTCCTCAGCGCATGTGCCTATCCCAATTGAAATTATCGACAAAATATGGGGCTGTAGAGTATTTTAAACTGGAGAAACATTGTATTCTTTAAACCTTTCTTCTCTTTTCTTCAATGCAACCCGTTGGACTTTAAAGTGATCTTGTTTATCAATGCCTTCATAATACATTTCTTCAATTTCTGTCTTTCTAGTGTGATCTTTCTTTTCTTCTTGAAGGTGGTGTGGCTCAACCTTTCAAGTTTTTTCATGTGTTTGTTGTTTCAGTTTGCGGGTTTGGAGGAATAAAAGCACAGCCCGTTTTTATCGCCACTGTGGCCCATATATTGCTAACCTCACTCCCTTCATCTCTGTTAATACAAACGTGGCGAATATAAAATGCTTCCTTGATTTTTCTAATCTTTAAATCTTGTTCGTCCTTCAAAATGGAGACATTTATTTGATTGCCTGCTTGCGGACAACGCATGGAGTGTTCCACCACGGCTGAGGCACTAACAGCTTCTTCCATGATCTATATTGGGTCCTTTTTGTGGAATTCCTCTGGACCTCATTCTTTCACCTCTCTGTCTTCGCTCCGCATTTTGGTATCTAGTTAGTGCGATTTGGTGTTGTTTCAGCCTGTGTTGTATAGTGTTTCTGGTTTCTCCAATGTATTTTGCCCCACAACCACATGTAATTGCGCAAACTACTCCTGGTCTCTTATCTGACATGATTTTAACCTTGTCTGATCTTAATATCGATCTTAGATTCGGAGGACTTTTGAATGCAATCATTATACCAGAGTTTCTTGATATCTTCCGAATCTTCTCGCCTATACCAGGGTATTATGGAATACAAAGTGTTTTTGTTCTTTCTTCTCTTCCATTCCTCGTTCGTATGGCATGAAGTCGATGCTTCTCTGGTCTTTCTTTGATGCAGACATCAATGAGCCATTTTGGGTAATCGTTCAGCAATACAGTTCTTTTTATGCATCCAATTTCCTGGTTGAGGAATTCCTTATCGCAGAGATTGACTGCTCTGTCTACCATTCCTGTTATAATTCCTCTTTTTACGTTCATCGGGTGGTTTGAAAAGAAATTTAAGTATCTATCTGAATTTGTTGACTTACGAAATACCTTAGTCCTTAGACGATTGTTATACCACATTACTAAGGTGTCCAGGAAAGGTAGTCTTCCATTAATCTCCCTTTCCATTGTAAATGCGGTGTTTTCTGGGAAAAGGCTATTGAGGTGGTCAAGTAGAGCTGTCTCTTTTTCTCGTTTGATAATGACAAAAATATAATCCACGTGACGTTTGAAGATCTTTAAATTGCACCTTGAAATGTCGTTTGGAAATGCTTTTCCTTCCAAATGTTCCATGAATATCTCAGCTACAATTGGGGAAAGGGGGATTCCCATCGGTGCTCCCTTGAGTTGCGCAAGGTACCCATCGTTCCATTGGAAGCAGTTTCCATCTTTCATACAAAATTTTACCAACTGTGTTATGTGGAAAGGGTTCATTTTTGTTCCGTCTTTCAAGCTTTCATGTCCGGAACTGTTCTGCTTACCAAAAATACACAAAGAGGGTATTCCTCTAAGACCGCTAGTGGCAAGCAAACAGAGTGTGGTTAGCGAACTTTGCAGGTATTTAATCAAACTTTTGAAACCACTAACCGGTATGAAACTTTCGCACACGGACAACTCCCTATCGTTCGTATAGGAGATAAAACTGGTGGAACTTGAAGATGACGACATTCTAGTTAGTTACGATGTGAAAGACCTATTTACCAGTGTACCACTTTATTACACGTACAACATTATTTTGGATTCATTATCCAAAGATGAAAGCTTGAAAGACAGAACAAAAATGAACCCTTACCACATAACACAGTTGGTAAAATTTTGTATGAAAGAAGGAAACTACTTCCAATTGAACGATGGGTTGAGCCACACCACCTTCAAAATGAAAAGAAAGATCACACTAGAAAGACAGAGATACAAGAAATGTATTATGAAGGCATTGATAAACAAGATCACTTTAAAGTCCAACGGGTTACATTTAAGAAATGAGAAAAAGGTTTAAAGAATACAATGATTCTCCAGTTTAAGATACTCTACGGCCCCATGTTTTGTCGATAATTTCAATTGGGATAGACACATGCGCTGAGGACGGGACAAAGAACAGTCCCGAAAGCTTCGCAAAGAATAAAATCTTTGTCAACGGGTGTTTGCCGCAATTTTGACATAATGAAACTTAAACCCGTCAGAATTCCTTTGTTTCACTAATGCGTTAATTGCTTTAAAGTCCAGTGAGGATTGGAGACAAGTTTCACTAGACGTAATGTTCCTTTCTGAGCACTATCACCGTGCCTCCCTGCGTTCCATGATAATGAGCGTTAGCAGGCGGCAACCGGCCTCGCCATATGATTCCCTTTGGCGACTTCACACCACCGTTGTCGCGGATATGTTAATTCAGTTGATTATTTTTGTCAAAAAATTATTAACAACCCAGTTGGAGTATTAATGGAAAAAAGCTAATTAAACGCAGTATCCTCCGCAGATTAGCGAAGCCGTTGGAACCGTCAGGCATTCAAAACGGCCTTTTGCAACATGCACCTAGTTCTGCCGTTCTCAGCGCGATCCCTGTTTTGGACAGGGCAACTTACGCAATGATGCACAGTAATGTACAGTAGAACGTCGATTATCTGAATGTTCTATTATCCGAATTCACTGGACGAACAAAATTTTAAATTGTCTGATAATGAGAGATAATGTCTGTACCGCTGTTGATTTTCATTTTATGAATTTTACTGGCGGAAATGAGCGTATTTCGCCATTTACGTAATATATTTTGCGTCGTACAGAAGTACTCCTACACATCGAGAAAGGTACTATGCTGCGGGGCTTATTTATGGACCGTGTTGAGGAGCAGTTTTCTATTCTTGTCTTGTCGTGTTTCCTTTGAGGTTTCGCAGAGTTAAGTGCATCTCATGGAAATGTCTCGCAACGGAATGAAGGTAAAGCAAGACAGTACAAGGACATCAGTAAATGAATCGCCAATGGCTTTTATAAACGTTACGTTTCATTTCCGTTTCAACCTACGATTGCACATTATTTTATAGCTGAATACGTCGATGAAGCGTAAACGCGTTGTACTTACCCTGAAGGATAAGAGAGAAATTATTGATGCTTTGAATAAAAGAGAATCAGGGCGGTTTTTAGCCGAGAAATATATAGTTGGCGCGTCAACTATCTGTGACATAAAGAAGAAAAGCGAAAGCATTATTGGCTTTTTTAAAGATTTAACGGAAGGCGACTGAAGCCCAGAGCGCAAAGCGATGAAGAAGCTGCAAAATGAAGAAGTTGATCAGGCTGTGGTTTATGCAGAAACGTTCCATGGGGCGGTCAGGTCCTCTACTGTGTGAAAAAGCGCTGCAATTCAATGCAAAATTGGGCGAAAATTCAAGTTTCAAAGCTGGCATTGGTTGGCTGCATAAATTTAAAAAGCGTCACGGGATTCGAGAAATAGAAATGCACGGAGAGAAAATGACGCCGAATGAATCATCTGCCAGTAAATTTAAGGAGGAATTGAAAAGATATTTAGATCAAGAAGGTTATGATGAAGACTTCATTTATAATGCCGGTGAAACAGGACTGAAATGGAAAGCGCTTCTGAAGAGGACGTTAGCTTTGCGTGCTGAGGACGCATCACCGGGATGTAAAACCAGCAAAGAAAGAGTTACTATTATGATTTGCGCAAATTCTTCTGGAACGCACAGGATCCCGCTGTTCGTAATCGGGAAATCAAAGAAGCCTAAATGTTTCAAGCACGCTAAGAACTTGCCAGTAGTGTATAGGAGTCAGAAACAACCATGGATGAACGGCGTAATTTTCATGGACTGGTTTGAAAACACGTTTATACCTGAAGTTAAAAAGTTCCAAAATTTGACTAGAAAATCTGACAAAGTGCTGCTGTTAATTGACAATGCTCCGTCTCATCCATCTACAGAATCTTTGAACAGTGTTGATGAAACTGTTGAAGTAAAATTTCTTCCACCTAATGTTATTCCGCTAATGCAACCGATGGATCAAGGAGTAATTGAAAATTTGAAACGCCTGTACCGAGAACAACTTCTCCGCCACCTTTTGCTAACGGAAGATCGAAGTGTGCAATCAGTGTTGGACTTTTACAAGACAATTACATTGAAGGATTGCTGCTATATGATAGCGGACAGTTGGTCTTCTATAAAACAGTTCACGCTAATGAACTCTTGCAACAACATCTTTGTCCATAGAAAGTCGAATGCAACACCTGGCCTGGGCGATGCAGATATGGAAATGAAAGTATTGCTTGATGGTTTAAAAACAGTTTCATTATCAAGTGAATGTGAAGAGGCTGATGTTGAAATGTGGTTATCCTGTGACTGTGACGACCCTGGATTTCAATTTTTTGACGACGACGAAGAGATTATTGAAGCAGTTTCAAATGCAGACAACGAAATAAACGAAAACACTGATGAAGGTGAAAAAGCACACAAACTGCATGTCCTTCTCATGATACAGCGTTTCGATGTCTGGAAACTGCTCTTGAATGGTTTGAATGCCAGGAGGAATGCGACCGAGCAATGCTTCTGTGCTTAAAGAACATACGAGATCAAGCAGCTAAGAAACCAACAACAACTTTGAGACAGACGTCCATTACGGACTTTTTAAAGCAAAACCAGTATCCCATGGAGTCTTGATTAATGATGGTAGGCTGTCATGCATTTGAAAGTGATCCAACGATTCCTTCGTCTTTCAGGTTTTGAAATCATGGATTCCCATCTGCTTTATCGCACTCATGCCGCATTCAAGTTGCATTTAAAGCTTTAATAATTTTTTATTCCTTCTCATTTCCCTTCATCAACATCAGTAAGTACAACTGAACATTGCGTTCATCTCTGCAGGAACAAAAGTGTTTCTCTTCAGGTTTCTTAGTGCGGATTTTTTCAGAGAAGACCAACCTGCTAAAGTATAACAGAATCCTTCAAAGTCGCTTCTATAGAATCCAGAGTTGGTTGCACGATTCGTATAACGACAGGAAGAAACTGCATTCAATGCAGAAGCTTATAATTTTTGACCATTCCTTTATCAACTGTACGCGCCAAATATAACTTCACGATAAAAATTTAAAAAACTCATGCACTTTTAATAGCTGTTCTATTATCCGAATTTTTCCATTATCCGAATGATCGCCGATCCCAATTAGTTCGAATAATCGACGTTCCACTGTACCGAACAGCTGATGTCGCCAGCCCGGACGGTCCAGCGGATGAGCTTGCCGAACCGCTGGCTGACTGGTCAGTTGACCTTTTGTTTTTATGGCCTGACGACGGGTACATGAGGAGTACCCGAAAGCTAGCGTTTATTGGGAAATAAAAGCTTTTCTGGAACGGGGGTATACCGTGTGATGAATTGTTTCGCAGAAATCCATTTTACCCCGTTAATAAAGAAACACAATTTCAGATACCGTTATAATATAATAATAGATCTCCTCCTTTCGCCGACGACGGAACCAGAAGGTTCCGAAAGCTTCGAAAAAAACACTCAAGTGAATCGTTCTCTGTGCACTTTTTAATAACCTGCTCATCCATCCGTTGGTAGGGCACGTGTTAATTTATTACAGAGTACAGACGACAAACGGGAGAAAGCCGTGAAACGAAGAACACCCTCAATAGATACCGATAATAATAATAATAATAATAATAATAATAATAATAATAATAATAATAATAATAATAATAATAATAATAATAATAATAATAATATGATAGTTGTTCGTCAAGTACAACTTGTACCCGTTTGTTCGTAATGCCTGAAATTTAACGAAACAACTCCCTACCAGCGGATGGATGGGAAAGTTATTAGGAAAAATCAGAACACTATGTTAACCATCGGAGCTTTCGGAACGTTCTGGTTCCGTCGTCAGCGATCTGTGGCTGTGATTAATTTAAATGCATTTGGCATGCCAATATATTTAAATGCATTTGGCACTGTTAATCTGTGATCACGGAGGTTTAAGTGTTGCCTGATCCAGCTTGAAGTGCAGTTCGATGCCTGTGTACCTCCCCATCGCGATCCCCTTTGAAGGACCTTACTCGACCTTAGAGAACAGTATCCTTGCTGGACGCTAACTCTCTCTCTCTCTCCGTTCCCTATATATATATATATATATATATATATATATATATATATATATATATATATATATATATATGGAGAGAGAGAGAGCATGGTGGGGCAGAGCTGGTTCGTTCAACATTTGACTTTCGGTTCACGACTTTCGTTTCCGTTCGCCTCACATCGTCCCAACTAGAGTCCTCCTCTCGTCCTCGTTTCCTATCATTCATTATTATACTATCCTTATTATTTTGCATAATATAATAGATCTTCATTAAGCTTCGTCGAATACATCCGATACAATCGGCGCTTTGATAAGAATTTACAGTTTCAGGAAAAAATAACCGCGATGCAACACTTGGTTGGTCAGCAAAAGTCGGTTTCCAAAGGCGTTGGCAATGAACTGCGTGTTGCCGTTTCAAGTAACCCTATTTTAAGCAGGCCAACTTGCCAGTTTCTAGATAAGATAACTTTCAATATTTTGACCATTCAAAATTTCAACTACAGGATTTCGGCCGACACCGCTCACGGAAAGTACTGCGAAAACACTGAGCACGGGATGTTCATCCCTGAGAAGGGATATGATCGTCCTATCAGCATTGATCTTTGCCAGTCACCAAAACGTGTAAAACAGAACTACAGTTATAAATGGCCATACATACATGCATAAGGCTAAACACAAGGCGAGGGTGTCCACAAGGACTACTGAGAAATAACCAACAGCAAAGGACGTGCGACTCCAGCATATCGACCTACGACTGTTCCAGCACAGCATTTGTATAATCGCACCACCAAATAGCCAGCGACAACACGACAAAGGCCAACAACGCCCAAGCCGCACCCACCTTTATGCAAATTTAAAGATCACCAAACACTGCTCACTGCGCCCCGTCGATCGAAAAGTACATGCGCGCTCGAATGATATTTAATGAAGGCCAATCGGCAATCCTTACCAAATGTGAAGGCACGTCATTTCAGGAGTGCCTGTGCCGTCGCCTGATTGTTCGCATGGTGAGCAGAATGAACGTAAAGGGCACCGAAAACAGGGCGCCTATCAAAACGTAAGAAAAGCCGGAGTAAAAGGACAACGTCAGCGGAAAGAGCGAGTTGAACGACAATGACGCCAGAAGACCAATCAGCGACTCGAGCATGGCCAAAATGGCAAATATCTTTCCTAAAATGGGAGAAAGACTAATACTGCAAAATGAAGACAAAGTGCAAACCTTGCTCGGCCAGCGACACTTCCGCCGACAGGGTGCAACGAAGGCCGGTAGCGTTGAAGCGATTCAGCGAGAAGAAGAGCAGTGCTTAATAATAGACCAATGGAACAAGGGAATAAAAATTGATCAAATGAATAACACTAACTAATGCAGGCCAGGGAACCGGTTGGCGCCAGGCCAAGAACCAAGCAACCAATGGACCGAGCAACAATGCCCCAAGTGGCCAACATCAAATCACTCACTCCGCGACGCCTCAGCAGCGGATACGCGATGAGCACCTGTAAAGTTCACTGAGATTAAGTAAAATTTCGAAAGCAACCACCGCGGTTGGCCGTCAAGTTGTCAAACTGTTGACCAAGTTTAACCCTTCTTTGCTACTGCAATTTTTCGCGTCTGCTACTGGTTTGCCCGCCTTCCTACGATGACGCGCACGTAGCTTACAGTAAGACTGGAAATATCCGCCACGAGATTTGTTGGCAACAGTTATTTTTGTAGACCGATAGACCGGAGGTGGTAAAATTCGCAAATCCGACGCTCCCGCAGACAGACTTCTAAGCACGTTGTAGAGGTACGACAACCGTTTCAACTATCAATGCAGCACCCCACAAGGGCACATTCAACGGACGCGCAGTCCGAACTGTTTTCCAACACTTTACTATGGAGATGAGCCACTTTTAAAGACGGGAACGCTTATGAGATCAATGCCTACTGCTTGATGGCCATTTTTGAAACAGATCCAAGCAAAAAGAACAATAGATACAGGGCAGAGCGTATCATTAATTGTACAACCGTGGGTACACATCTCCATCAAATCAAAAAGTTGCAAGAGCTACAGAAACGGGTACTGCCCAAGAGCGTCATCGATAGGCGACCCACAAGGTACCTCTTTCTGTCATACAAAGAACTATCTTGTATTCAATGCACAGAATGACGGTTAGTCATGGGACTGATAATGCAGCTATCATTGTGCTGCATGGGCTTAGGTTCACTTGGGGAAGACTTCCTTGTCAGAAGGACCACTTGACCCAAGAGTTGAGAAGGCAAGAATTTCCGTTCGAAGCAGTTTGACAGCATGGCACTGCATTCGTATAAAGATGCCATTCGCTTAAGTAATACGGCAATGCACAGCAGCGTGTACATCAGTATCATACGAAATCTCCCTCCCCTTCCATGGAACAAGGAACGTCGTAAAAGCGGATCTTATCAAATATCTGAATATGCGGAATCCTGACAGGACCAAATCCTGTTAATTCAAATCCCGACAATACCGTATGACATAAGCTGCGTGACAAATTCATTTGGCGCCACCGTAGGCTGCCGGTAGTTGCTCGTCTGTACCCTCCACCGGTAGCAACCCAAGCTCAACAACAAAGCAATGGCATATTGCGAATAAATGCAGTAAAACGTTTTTGTAATTCCGTCGAGAAATATGCCTATGCTTAAGCCCAATCCTGAGCGCGGTCATTAACTTTAACTTGGCTGAGTACAGTCGCAAACATTGCGTCACATTCCCCTGTCAGGATTTCGTCTGTCGCGTTTTTGGCTGCTGTCGTGGAACCTTCCCCGTTACGACAACTACAGGGACAGTCTGTGGCCCACTTGCAACCAGATAGTCCAACATTGCAGGGCGACTCCAAAATGGATCTGTAGGCCATTTGCATCAAAAAAGGATTACAGTCACTCTTTTGGAAAACGTGGCTTCGTACAGGCTCGGGTTTCATGTTTTCTTCTCCTCTTCTCTCTCCTCTTCTTCTCCTCATAAACAGGCGACACGTAAAGAAGAGGAGAAGAAAACAGTCACTCTTTAGTGCAATAAATAAGTACAACCAAAAAGATGAAACTTGGAGAAGATGTCACCGTAGAAAAGCATTGCAAAGAAGTCGACAATAGGAAAAGTGAAAGACCCGCAGGCAAGAGTGGTTAGCAGAAGGGGACCATCGTGCAAAACCGCAGGTCGTAGAAATGCCGCTGCGGAAACTGGAGGAATTGGGCTACGAAGTTCTACTTCGACCAGCATGCTCACCAGATGTCTCCCTGATGAACTACAGCCTTTTTCTTAGATATAGAGCGCCACCTTCCACGGCAGCGCTTCGCGGATAGGGAGCCGCAAAAGAGATCTTTAAGATATCCATCCTATCTACAACTCCAGTGTTTTACGCTGATGCACCCAATTGACTTGCCTCTCCTGCGCAAAGCGTACACTGCGACGTTCCTCACTTCGAGTAATACAGGTTCCCTGCAAGCTGACCACCGCAGGCTTAAGGTTGGAGAGTCGGAAAAGGTGAACAACGCGTCCAAACATCCCGACGGCCCTGTCGGCTCCTAAGCGCGACCCACTTGAATGGCAACTCGAATGGGTGCGAGCCTTGTTGGCCTCTTCCCAATCGTTTAGAAAAGCAAAATATGCAAATGTTGTTTACGCACTATCATCGAGCTGACGGCGTAGTAAACACCTCTGAAGAATCCATACTCCGTAATAGTCCACCCGTAACGGTGCTTGAAGTAAAAGAACATAATGTGCTGCGCTCCTAAACAAGCGGCGCGTAAGCTTAAGGAAAGGAGGAAGAGCGCCAGCAACCGAGGCGGCCTACCGTTAGACAAATAGTAGGAAAAGCAGAAGGCCACCAGACCGGATGTTATGCATTTCCGACCGTCCGCGGGCCGCTCTCTCACCAATGTATGCTTCAGCTGCTTTAAGTGAAACCAGACCTGCTGGTGCAGCGACAACTTCTGGCTGTCGACGGCACCGTTCGCCGATGACGCATCAACGTAGAGCGTCTTACTGGATATGCGTATTAGCATATAGACCAAGATGAGCACATGCAGCACGAGGTTGAGGGCGAATATTTGCCAATAGGATAGCGAACGATGCAAAATGCCGGCCAGCACGAAACCCAGCGTGCCGCCGAAGCCAATGCACGCCTCCATAACGGCGATACGACAGCTGTTCTTTTCGCGGTTGTCGTGACGAGCCGAATAAGAGAATATGCCACTCAGTATGGCCGTGAAACCGCCAAACGTAGCAAACACAAGGTCGCTTATTAGCAAAAGGTATATACTGAATTCGATGAAGTATGCTTGCACAACGTAGTTGATGTCGGCGAGCAGCAGACCGAAGAACGGCAGCACCAACGTCCGTTTCTTGTACTTCAAATCGCTGAGAGAACCACATATGCCGGCAATGAACAAAGATGGAAGGAGCAGGCACAGCGTCGACAACAAATACGTATGATTTGCCAATGTCTGCACTTGGAGGAGCATGTCCGTATGGGATATATTGGCCGAACTATCGGCAAGACTTTTGTTCACGATCAGCGTCGCCTTTTCGTACAACAACGCTTGAAATACGGATATATGTACAAAACTGGTGAACATGTACAAGGAGGCGGCGGGCTCAATGGTTATGCCGCGAAAAATGTTCGTCGTTATTTTTGCGCAGCCCAATTGTCGCGGCGCCGCCATTTCATTCCGCTTCCCACGCAAAGCAGAGGCACCTAAAATGAACGCACAAATTACGCAAGCGAGACCGCGGCGACCTTCAAAGCTGCTGCTCGTACTGGGAGAACGCTTCAGTTGGCACAGGGTCAAAAGTTCCATCGGATATCTTTTTAAACAGCGTCCCAGCGCCTGCTCAAGAGGCCACCATAACGGCAGGTTACAATGTGCTCACTGAGTGCTCAATGAGCTGGCAGAATAACCAAAAGCAGGCACCCCCGAACGGAGGCTACGCTCGCGCGTGCAAGAGAAAATTTCTCGCCAGTTTGCTCTAAATCAGAATGAATAGCCGAACCTAGTTTCTCTTAAGCGTGCATGGAAGCGTCTTAGCTGTTTCATCTGAAAGAAAGAAATGTACACCACGTTTTATGGACGACACGCACCATACTCGGCCCATATTTCCCCCAAAATCTGCTTGCGGTTCTTTTCTGCCCTCGGCTCAGCTAAGGCAGGAATATAAGCTTTATGCTTCGAGTGAAGCTTAGCCAAGGCAGAAAAGAACGACCGCCAGGTTTGAGAGGAATCACGAAATGAATATGCCACGTGTCATCTTCGAAGCTTGTCATGCACATCTGCCGTTCAGACGAAAAAGGTAAGACGTGTCCTATGCATACTTAAGTGAAACTAGGTACGGCCAGTCCTTCTGAACTTGGGTAAACGGGCAGCGAAACGAGGCCGGAAATTTTCGTAGCGCATGCGCGAGCAAAGTGACCCCGATTTGCCGGAACCCGTCAAACGGCTTTAGTCATTAAGCTCATCCACTGAGCAAACACTGAGTACGCGCAATGCCAAATGCCCCCAGTCATTCGGCCGGTCGGTTGGGCGAACGAGATTGTTATGGAACCTGCTGTTACAGTAACTTGTCGAGCAGCGGTTGAGGAACTGAGCAAAACGAACCGGAAATATCCATTTACCGGCAGAGCACATTGGGAGCCCTGGAACGTCCGTTCGGTTGGGCATATGACTGCGACGGGCCGTCAAATTTCGAGAAAGCAAGTCAAGTCATAAAACCAGCCGTTGCGAACTGGAAAGCAGCGAACGACCACTGCGCCAAAGTAGCCCAGCCGCCCATGGGGGCTCTTCCCTGAAAGGTCACAGCAAATTTCCATAACGGCCGGCGAACGGCTACTTTGGGCAAACGAGGCGCGCGAGAGGTTGCAAAAAAACGTAAAGCAAGTCCGTTCCTACCTTGACGGGCAAACGAAATGGATATTGTTTTAAAAAATGCAAATGATATCTCGGAATATGCCACTGTTAAAATGCGCAAGCAACCCTCGTTCGACAGAAGCGATTTCATGCTCCGCAGCCTGCTTGGTGAGGCTGCGACAATATCCAGGCTTAATCCGCAAGTATATTAATAAATTGGCGAATCGTTTGAAGTGGGCGAAAAGGGGGTGCCAATGGACACGCGTCCTTTGCCAACTAAAAAAGCAGGAGAACGAACAGAACGCGATGGATGTCAGCAAAATTAATACGACTGAACACTGAACAGAGGGCTTCTGAACACGGGGTATGATCTCATTACTTTATTTAAACAACACGGCAAACAAATCAACCCTTGATTAAGTTCACATGTAGCAAAAACCGGAGCTTTCGAGAACTCCTCGCGTTCTCATCTTCAGCGTGAATATAAAAACCTGAGGATGTTATAACGTGTCTACACTTTCAGTTTAAACTCGTGGTCTTGGTAGTGTTCTTACACTTTAGACCAATGGTGACGTCCTTCTAATTTTGTAATCCAATTCGGCAAAAACCTGGTAAGAAGGTTACCAAACCCAAAATATCACTAACCGTATATCCGTCCTCCCTATTAAAGCAGGGGTTGTGGAGAATAAAAAGTGCTTCTTCCACTTTTCTAACATAGTAGTTGTTTTCATTACGAAGTCTCCACACTCTCATACTATCATCTGGTTCTATACAACCCACCACATGTTCAACCACCGACGATCCGCCAATACATTCTAACATAATATCATTAGATAACAATGTTTTGCAACAGGTTCATCGATTAAGGCGAATCGAGAAATCACGGAATATTATACCCGTTGTTGTCGAAGGCCACGTAAATGGAAAGATCTTTATTTCCAAAAAAAGGAAAAGTAGAAAACGTGGCGCGTCGTGGTCAGGAAAGCGGAGCTTTCGGGACAGCCTAGACCCCGTCTTCAGCGCGGTCGGTTCTCTTTGTGCCATCCCCCAGGTTTGGCTTTCAGGAAAAGTCCCTTCACTCAGCCGAACCACAGTGGAGCCCTTCAGATCAATCTAGATCCATCGGGGCTGGTTCCACCGTGGCCGGCCGGGTATTGTGACTAAGAGGGGAGACCGTTACACGAACAAGGGGAAGGCCACATATCTTGGAACCTAGAGCTATTATGGACAACTTGATACGTTCGTCGGCTGTGGTTGAGCACAAGGCCCACTGTAGACATAACCTTAGAATGTCCATTTTATACAAAGAGACTGACAAAACACGTAGGAAGATTAAAGAGGCCCTGTTCATTAAGCATAATAATTGCATTAAAAGAGATGATGGCCTCTCCATCAGTGAAGTTTGGTCCAGCGTAGTGGTCAAAACTGGCTGCTGTTCTTTAACAACCATCGGAATTATGGGAAGATTACAGGAAAACGGCCAGGATGTCCTTACTGAAAACTGACATTAACGGTGTAAGTTTAAAGTCCAGTCTGAACACACTTTAAAACTATTTATAGAGGTGCCTTTCTACATATACTCTAGGACCATTTCGTGCACGCTGATAATGGGAACAGGTAGTTCCCGAAAGCTCCGTGCTTGAATGAAAAATAAACACATGGTGTAGCCGTTTTGATCGACTTTACCTACATTGATATGTCCCCTGTTAGAAATCCGATTTTCACTATATGTTGACTAAACCTGTAGTTCATACCGTGTCCAGTTTCACCAAAATATGACGCCCCGCATCCACATTTAGTGAGATAAATAGCCCCTGGTCTATCCTCCGGTCTGGTTTTTTGAGTGTATGTACGAAGTATAGATCTCAAACTGCACACACAATTGAAAACAACTTGAACTCCCATCATCCTCAACCTTCTTCGAATGTACTCTCCAATTCCTTGATAGTAGGGAGTAACGATTCTTGTCAATTCCTCCTGGTACCTCCCTGTTGTGACGGAATGGTTTCTCAACTTATCAATTCTCCTATCTATAAACCCATAGACGAGCCAACCAGGATACTTATTCTGCAGTAAAAACAACCTAATGTTCCTGATCTCCTCCAAAAAGAATTCTTCATTGCAACTATTGAACTTTGTCTATCATTCCACTTATAATTCCTTTCTTTATCCCTATTGGCTGGTTTGAGGAGAAATTGAGATATGTACCAGAGTGTGAAGGTTTCCTGTAAACCTTCGTTCTAAGCTCCCCATTCTCCCTAATTATGAGAACATCCAGGAAAGCCAGTTACCGTTCATTTTCTTTTTCCATAGTGAAAGTGACCACGTACGGAAAATGTTGTTCAGATGGTCAAGTAAAGTCTCTTCTCTCCGATTTATAATGATAGCAAATACATCATCCACATACCTTTTGAAAAACTTAAGACCGTGCTCTAGAAATCCATTTGGGAATGCCTTTTTCTCCAAGTTCACCATGAAGATTTCAGCGAAAATTGGTCATAATGGGCTACCCATTGGTGTCCCTTCTTTTTGTCTGTAATATTGTCCGTTCCAATGTTCTTTTGGAGGAGGTCAGGATCATTAGGTTGTTTTTCCTGCAGAATAACTATCCTGGTTGGCTTATCTATGGATTTATAGATAGGAGAATTGATAAGTTGAGAAACCATTCCGTCACAACAGGGAGGTACCAGGAGGAATTGACAAGAACCGTTATTCCCTACTATCAAGGAATTGGAGAGCACATTCGAAGAAGGTTGAGGATGATGGGAGTTCAAGTTGTTTTCAATAGTCTGAGCAGTTTGAGATCTATAATTCGTACAGACACTCAAAAAACCAGACCGGAGGATAGACCAGGGCTATCTATCTCATTAAATGTGGATGTGGGGCGTCATATTTTGGTGAAACTGGACACGGTATGAACAGCAGGTTTAGTCAACATGTAGCAGGAATTAGAAGATATCTTAATGCGGAAAGAAGAGTCAGAGGTGAACCAGTTAATGGACGTGGACGACCCCAAACAAAAGATCCTAATGATATTATGTTAGAATGTACTGGCGGATCGTCGGTGGTTGAACATGTGGTGAATTGTATAGAACCAGATGATAGTTTGAGAGTACGGAGACTTCGTAATGAAAACAGCTACTTTGTTAGAAAAGTGGAAGAAGCACTTTTATCCGCCACAATCCCTGCTTTAATAGGGAGGACGGATATACGGTTTGTGATATTTGGGGTTTGGTAACCTCCTTAACAGGTTGTTGCCGAATTGGATTACAAAATTAGAAGGAAGTCACCATTGGTTTAAAGTGTAAGAACACTACCAAGACCACGAGTTTAAACTGAAAGTATAGACATGTTATAACATCCTCAGGTTTCGTTACATTCACGCTGAAGGCGAGAACGCGAGGAGTTCTCGAAAGCTCCGGGTTTTGCTACATGTGGACTCAATCACGGGCTGATTTGTTTGAAGTGCTGTTTAAGTAAAGTAACGACTGAACACCGTTTAATGTTTGCCAAGAAACTTCGGAGCTTTCGGGGTTTCTCGTACCCCGTCTTCAGCGATAAGTAATGCTCAACCCGTCTACATCAAGTGAACGAGTCCCGTCACAATTGGTTTTAAACAAATTCTTTAAACTAAGAACATTAAACAGTTTAAACGACGAACTTCTTGATGATTATCTCCGTTTTTTATTCCCTTCTTCTTGTTTCGAAATTTGTGTGCTATGTATCCGCACTCCCAACATTATCCGTCCCAGGATCATCTTCTGTACGGATTGCTGTGTTGAGTGGTTCCTCTTCGTGAGGGTCTTGGGTTGTTCGGTGTGTAATTTTGCAACACCCACGTCCAGTGATTCCCAACCTTTTTGGTGCCAGGGACCCCTTTAATTGCTGATAACCATCCTAGGCCCCCCACCAACTGTTTACCGCCACCCTTATTGTCTTATTAGATTCCCTACAGGTTTTTGCGCTTTTTAGCGGAGACCTCATTGTAAGCTTGTCTGAATAGGTACTTGAGCAATGATCAGCATTTAGCACAGAATGAAGCGTTGAACTTGTCACCACTGGGATTTTCCCAATCGAACCCCAAACGACAGGTCCACGACTACAGTCAAGTTCGCTGCAAAATGAACAATCAGACGAACGAAAACATTGTTTCACATCCTGCGTGAAATGATCCAAACCGTATCGCCCCTTACCCTTCTGAACTTTCCAGCGCTCAGTCACCTACGATTACCACACCACAGTGAGTTCAATCTTGTCAGGGCTCTCCTAGGGACCCTTCACTTTCCAGGGCCCCCCGAAGGCTCCGTCGCCTTCCAGGGCCCCCCTGTGCCGCTCCGGAGCCCCCATGGGGGCCCCAGGGCCCACGTTGGGAATCACTGCCCACGTCGATGGATGATATCAAACCAAATTTCACTAACTTCCACACCCTTGTCCCTGTTAAAGGTGTTATTGTTTCGTTTAAATAAAGCTTCTTTTATCTTCCTTCGTATGAAATTCGATTCCCTACAGATGGGTATAGAATGCAACCAACCAGTGCATTGAGATGCGTGCTCTACCACCGCCGAAGCTTTCAATGCATGTTCCATAACTGTTTTTGGATCGAGAATTTGTTTCTTTCCTCTTCCTTGAGTGTTCGTATTTCCAGTTAACGTAGATTTAGCATTGTTGTAACAGTTTATGCCAGCTAAGTGCTCCTTGAACCTATGGATGACACTGTTCCCAGTTTCTCCTATATATATCCTCGAGCAATCGCATTTGATTGCATGCACCATGCTTGTGTTTCTCTTTCCGGGATGTTGACTTTGTCGTTTCGTAAAAGGGTCCTCGGATTCGGTGAACTCGTAAAGTAAACCTTGAAACCTAGTACTTTTGCAAGTTGTTTGATTCTTTCACCAAGGCCTTGGTAGTATGGAATGGTCAAAGTAACATCACATTGATTCTTGACTTCATTGTCCTGTTGTCAGGTTAACCATTTTCTCATTACCGATGAAACAAATTTCTTAGGGTACCCATTTTTGTGTAGGGCATCTCTTATGTGCGTCAATTCCGAATCTAAGAATTCATTATCGCAAATGTTCAAAGCCCTGTCGACCATTTCGTTAATAATTCCTGTGAATACCGAGCGAGGGTGGTGAGACGAAAAATGTAGATGTCTATCCGAGTGCGTAGCTTTCCTGTAAACCGTCAACTTTACATGGTCTTTACGCCTTATCATTAATGTGTCCAAGAAAGGAAGAGCTCCGTTCATTTCCGTTTCCATTGTAAAGATCAGTTGTCCCGGGAATAAGCTATTGAGAAATGCCTGGAATTTTTCTTCTTCCCCTTGTTTTATGATCGTGAATATGTCATCCACATATCGTTTGAAAAATTTTGGTCTGATCATCGTGTCCACCAACGAGAATGCCAATTCTTCTAAACCTTCCATGAAAATCTCAGCTATAACAGGAGAAAGGCTGCTGCCCATTGGGGCACCGTGCTGCTGCTGGAAATAATTCTTTTTGAAGTGGAAATAGTTTGCTTCAAGCATGCAGAAGGATGTTATTCTTTTTATATGGTGTGAATTTAGTTTAGTCCTTTCCATTATGTTTTCATCTAGAACTTAGTAGGTGTTCCAATCTTGACAAAGTGTATTCCAACGGAATACTGGTAAACAGCTCCTTTACATCATAGCTAACAAGCATGTCCGAGCTGGAGATACGCAAACTCCGTAGCTGATTGCAGAAGTCCCTACTATTCGTCACATGTGAGTCTCTTATGCCGATCAAAGAACGTATGACGTTCTTGAGGTAGGCACCTAACTTGGATGTAACGCTATTTACCGTCGATATCACCGGTTTAAGGGTCTTTATGGAACAAGCATTGAAAGCTTTGACCGTGGTAGAGCACGCATCTCAATGCACTGGTTCGTTGCATTCTATACCCATCTGTAGGGAATCGAATTTCAGACGAACGAAGACAAAAGAAGCTTTACTTATACTTAACAATAACACCTTTAACAGGGACAAGGGTGTGGAAGTTGTGAAATTTGGTTTGATATCATCCATCGACGTGGTTGTTGCAGAATTCCACACCGAACAACCCAAGACCCCCACAATGAGGAACCACTCAACACAGCAATCCGTACAGAAGACGATCCTGGGACGGATAATGTTGGGAGTACGGATACATAGCACACAAATTTCGAAAAAAGAAGAAGGGAATAGAAAACGGCGATAATCATCAAGAGATTCGTCGTTTAAACTGTTAAATGTTCTTAGTTTAAAGAATTTGTTTAAAACCAATTGTGACGGGACTCGTTCACTTGATGTAGACTGGGTACGAGAAACCCCGGAAGCTCCGAAGTTTTTTGGCAAACATTAAACGGTGTTCAGCCGTATTAATTTTGCTGACATGTATAACTACACCGTTACGAAACGGATATCTTTTTTCGGCTGTCGACCCGTTTGATGGTATCTGTAATAGATCTGAAAACACGCCCTACCAGCGGATGGATGGGCAGTTATTAAAAAGTATCACAGATAGAGAACGCTTATCGATTCAGAGCTTTCGGCACTCTCTGGTGCCGTCGTCAGTGATGGGAAGGCCTCCTTCCCATCACTGACGACGGCACCAGAGAGTGCCGAAAGCTCTGATTCGGTAAACGTTCTATCTGTGATAGTTTCTAATAACTGCCCATCCATCCGCTGGTAGGGCGTGTTTTCAGATCTATTACAGATACCATCAAACGGGTCGACAGCCGGAAAAAGATACCCGAACATGAACAAGCCCGTTACAAAACACCCAGTGTTCAAACCGTTACGAAACATCCTATTTTAACGAACGCGATGGATGGCAACAACGGGCAGCAAAATTGGACAGTTACAAAGCATGGACTTTATTGAAGACTGCATACCACGCTTCATTGAATTTTCAGGACTTCTGGTCAATCTCTGTCTTCGTAGAAAAATTATATGCGCGACGAAAGATCTGTAGAGTAATGCGTACGATCAATATTGCGTTTTAAATAGCTCTTTTAGTTTTTCGGCGCCTTTTCTTTTCTTATACATTCATTTTTTACAGTGTTTCACCTTCTTTCCTGTTGTATCATTTCTGTCATTTACTTCCTTTAATGAAAGATACAGTGTCCTTGTTCAATGAACTTTATTCAGCGTAGCTTTCGGAACTGCCGTGTTCCATCGCCAGCGCAGTTGGAAAGCTTTCCAACTGCGCTGACGACGGAACACGACAGTTCCAAAAGCTATGCTGAATAAAGCTCACTGAACATGGACACCGTACCTTTCATTATTATGAAAAGCCTTGTTACCAATTTCTCTTCCTTCAAGAATTTACTTCCTTTTCCATATTTATGATTGTAATTCGCAGTACTCCTTTTGGTCTTCGCTGGTCCACATTTCGGTTGCCTAATGACCATGATTAGCTGCATATGTAGAATAAGGAGAGCACCTTGTACAGTAGAACTACTCTTATCCGGAACCTCCCGAATCCGGAATCGTCCGCGAGAACTATAGACTTACTGTATGCAGTATAGATGCCCAGGCTACCTCATCGTCGGCTATTGTTATAACGTATTTTCTTTTTTTTGGTCATTTTTCTTTCGGTTATGGTGCTAAATTTGAGATGCAGTTCTTCTTCTGAGGCTAAGGTCTACTGATCAGACAAACCATAACTTAGAACTTTCTGTAGACAGCTGGTACCTGATCATTCTTAGGTTTGGCAGTCCATTGGTTTTATTTCTGGAGAATCAGTTCAGCAGTTTTGCGTTTGCTACCTTGTATGAAACCTTAGGATACTTGAAAAATAAACTTTCCCTCAAGCGTAGACTCAGTTATGTTAATTCCGCGAAACGTTCACCGTCTCTCTGTTAAGGAAAGTCAGTCAGTTTTGCGCTTTTTTATTCATTGGAATGCCGAAAAGGAAGTGTGCCGTGCTCACAATAGAACAGAAAGTCGAGATAGTGAAGGATCTGAAAAGGGGTGAGTCATGCCACTCTCTGAGCGAAAAGTATGGTATCGGCATTTCAACGGTCTCTAACATCGGAAAGAAAGCTGCAATAATTTTGGATTATTCGATGAAGATGCTCGGAGATGGCGGTAACTCAAAGCGCAAGGCTATGTCGAAGTCGAAGAACGAGGAGGTTATGGAGGCTGTCTATGTGTGGTTCACCCAGAAACGCACTGCCAGCATTCCAGTAACCGGTTATGTGCTGTGCGAAAAGGCGTTGAGCTTCAACGTGAAACTCAACATCAATCCCGATTTCACAGCAAGACGAGGATGGCTGTAACAGTTTAAAAAGTGGCAATCGCACTCGTGGATGCACGGGGAGAAGCTGTCTGGAGACACTTCTTCGGCTAACAGTTTCAAAGAAGTGCTGAAAGTGTTTTTGGAACAAGAGCAGTATGACGAAGATTTTGTACATAGCGCTGATGAAACAGCTCTTCATTGGAAAGCCCTTCCTACCAAAACACTGGTGAAGCACGTCGAAGATTCCGCGGCTGGATTTAAAGAAGTGAAAGACCGGGCCACGCTGATGGTCTGCGCGAATTCTTCAGGCACACATCGGATACCGTAGTTTCTGATTGGAAAATACAGGTCCCCCAGGGCATTAAAGAACGCTAGAAAGCTTTCGATCATGTATGCTCATCAGAGAAAAGCACGGATGAATGTTGATACTTTTGTGCAGTGGTTTGAGAAAGTTTATGTCCCTGAGGTAGGAGTACCTTAAACGGACCGGAGTGCCACGAGTAGATCAGAAAGTACAGTCGTTTTAAGTTAAACGTTATCAGAGTTCAAATGGAAAGACCGTAAAAGTGCTGCTACTGATCGACATTGCTCCTGCGCATCCGTCTCCGGAGCGTTTGAATTTAATTAATGCTTCTCACCGACAAGTTTCTGCTTCCTAACGTCACGTCGTTAATACAGCCAATGGATCAGGGTGTGATCCAAAGCCTGAAGTGGATTTACTGAAAGCGTGTTCTCGATCATCTTCTGTTGTCAGATAACGGCGCATCGCCGTCCATTTTTGAGTTTTACAATAGGATGAACTTGAAAGACTGCTGTTTAGTTGTCGCCGAAAGCTGGGAAACTCTGAAGCAGTCAACTTTAAGAAGTGCTTGGAACCCAATTTTGATCGGGCGTAGAACCGTCGCGACGTCCGTTCATACTGATGCAGATAAAGACGTTGAAGAAATTGCCCATGCTTCAAAGTCTCTCTCGTTCTGCAACGAATGCACCGAGCCAGATGTACTTCAGTGAGCGTGTATCTTTTCTCCTAGCCTTATTAATAGCCTCTTTTGATAGGTGGTTGACCAGTGATTGTCATGAGCAAGGATTCCAGGTAATGAACGAGGAAGAGATAATCGAATTCGTGTCGAAGCAGCCAGCCAGCAGTGAGGAAGAAGAATATGACGACGAAAGTGAAGTGGAGCAGTACGTGGCTCCATCACATCACCAAGCATTCGTTTGCTTAGAAGCAGCGCTGACGTGGTTCGAAGGACAGGAAGAATGTGACACAAAAAGCCTTTTACGTTTAAAAAATATTCGTGTCTTGGCGGCTAGCAAACGCAGAAGCGTGTTCAAGCAGACCCTGATAACTAATTTTCTAAAATAAATTTGACATTTTCCTAATATCCTCCTGCAATTTACTGCATACGCACAATGATTCACTGGAACGCAGGTGGAATTCGTGGAGAAAATTAAGGTTTTCTTGGACGTAAGCTCCTGTTGTTCATGCTAATTGTAGACTGCCTAAGCATAACCCAGAAGCTAAGCCTTGATTGATCAAAAGAAGTTTGTTACCACCAGGAACCATTTCGTCCACCTATTCCTGGGTACGCTAACTGTAACCCCTTAAAAAATCAGCTGCTGTTGGTCGCAGTCTGATATTTGCCAACCAGAGCTTAGTTACTATCTCAAGCTTACGCGACCTAAATTCTTCACGAACACAGGGGTCAGTGAACAATAGGGACGCAGATTGCACCTGCATTCCAACTCACCTACAGTAGGACCTCCCATATCGGGAAACCTCCCATATCCGCGCTAACCCCGTTCCCAAGCTGACCGGATACGGGAGGTTCTACTGTATTTTCCACAGTGCAGAGTGTGGTTTGTTACACAGAATATCTTAAGTTGTAGTGAATGAACCAGAGCATTTAGGTGTAGAGCATTTGATCGCTTGATCCATGACGTGCTTTGGGTCAAGTGCCCAATGGTCGCCCGTTCCCTTCGCAACTGAATCATTCATCTAATCTTTGGCGTCGTTGTGTCGAATAAAGCAACGTGTTCTTTGAACCTACTTGGCAAAGTATTAACAGTTTCGTATTTACGTGAGGAGAGCCATGGCAGTTAACTTCAAAAACTACGCGGCATTTATCATTTGGAAGAATTTCAGCCCTACTCTCCTTAGGAAAGACCTGATATTGGTAGAACTCCCTAAAGAAAACACTGAAACCAAGTCTTCCACATAGAAGTTGAATTATTTTTAAATTCTCACGTAAAGAGAAATAATCAGCAAAGGATTGCTGGTCAGTATTTTGCTTCTCGTGTTTATGGGATTCATCCTATCATTTATCACTGATGAACTCTGCCTTTTGGGATATCCATTTTCAGATGGTTCTTTTGATACTTACTATCTCTAAATTAAATAATCTGGGCTACAAATGCTGACAGTCCCTCAAATAAAGCCGTTCGTGATTCTTGCAAATACTGAGAGCGGACGGTGGGACGAAAAAAGGAAGATAACGATATGACTGAGCTGGTTTGCTGTAAACTGTAGTTATCAAATGGTCATCCTATCAAATGTCTAACGTATTATCCAAGAATAAGAGTCCGCTTCTTTTTCTACCCTAACAGTAATTAAACCTGAAAATAGGGTTTGCACCAATAACATTATGCAGACACAAGCGGGACCAACATTCATAAAAAGGAATAAACTGCGAATTGGTATTATATAATAGTCTGGGCTAGAAGTATGAGCTAAGCTTAACAGTCTTCATTGACACTCTCAGTGATGGGAAAAATATCACAGCCATATGTATGGGTGAAGGATTTGTGCCGGTATTGGTTCATCTATAGTTCAGAGCGCTGTTTCTTCAAAGATCTTCATGAACATTTCCGCGTTTACTGATGAAGAGCCACTTCCAATCAGGTATCTATTTTTTGGTGAGTTGAAATTCCTTCGAAAATAAAAATAACTGCCTTCGAGAACACAAGAAGACGCTCAGGTATTCAAACAGAATGTATCAAGCGTCTTCCTCTGTCTGGCAGTTTCATCTATTTTTAACATTTTTTCAATATACATAGATCATATTCAGTTGGAAAAAAGGCCCTCATAGCTAAAAAACGACGTCTAAGGTTGAATTGCCTTAGTAAGTTTTCTGCCCTTACCTAAGCCTATACCTTAACATAAGGGTCATGTCTCCGGCAAAGCTTACATAAAGACAGAAATAGCTTAATAAAAGCCCCAAAGCAGTCATAATATAGGTTCAGGCATAAAGCGTCACTTCTACAGTACGCCGTCGAGCGTAAACGGGGAACTAAGTAAGAAGATCCGGATATTTAATTTAGTTGAAATTGGATTTCAGCTTGGTTACATGGCATAATAAATTCCACAGACGAGCTTTGACCTCAGCATGTCTGATTGCCTCTGTAGACGAAAGATTATGCTCAAACAATGCCGGCAGGCGTAGTGTCAGGGTTTGGAAAAGGAAAGAAAAAGGAGCACCAAAGAAACAAGAAAGAAAACAATTTTGTTAAAATCCACAATCCCTTTCCTAAAACACAATGCTGATCGTACGCCAAGCGTTGTTCCCATTCATTATACACGCTGCTTGACAGATCTTACGGTACACATTACATTCTTTCGATGGAAACCGGACGTGAGCTCCCTGAAGGTTACGTCTAATTATTGAAGCCCAATGGAAACGGCGTAAAGTCGGCAATTAATTTGAACATTATGAAACATTCTCCCTTCAAAGGATCCTAATCATCAGATTTTCCATATGGCCGACGTCAGATTACGTTGCATTCCAAAAAACCTGCAGGTGTCCAGTTTTGAACGATCGGCGGAAACGATTGGCAGTTCCAGTGTATCCAGCTATTGATCTGTTCAAAACTGGCAACAGCCGTTTCTCAACGTGAACCTCTTAAAGGAAACCCTGGACGTTCAGTACGCCCTGAAGGAGATAAACCTTCATCCCAGGGAAGGCGACACGGCGAGCGAACAGTCTATAACAAACCGCCATCCGGACTATGATGGGCTATTAATACTATAATAATATACAGTGGAATGACTGGAATCATGATCCAGTGGAATCAACCGCTATCGTTGAATGTCGCCCAGTCGTTGGGTAAGCTCACGTTCCTCTTAAAATGCCGTGACGAGGGTCTGCTCCCGAAGTCATTTCGCTTAAAATGGCCCCAACTTGAGAACAGAAGAACAACACGTATCCTACAGAACACCGGGTTCACGTTATTAAGGGCCACCATAAAGGAACACAGAAGAACAGTTGCACTTCTCAAACATAAGGCAAAAAACATCCCCAACCATCTTGAACAAAACCTCCGCGAAGACATGTTCATGATGTTAATGGATCACATAAACCGATTATGCGCTTTGAGATCAGCTGAACAAAAGAACGTATTAAGGAGAAAGCTGGACTCTCTCTACTGTGGGCGCACATGAGTATTCCGCCGATCTCAAAACCAAAACGACGTAATACCAGCAGACGATCTGGACAAAGTTGTAGTCAACCTTAGCTCGAACCCTTTAAACGACAACCAAAAAGCGGTTCTAGCGAACGGCCTCAACTTTGTACCTAGTCCAAAATCCCCTCCGCGGCTGGACATAATAGCTTCCGTAGAACAGAGCCTAACGTCGGTCGACGCCCAGAAGGGTACGGAAATAAAAACCGCAATTGCTAACTTACTATCGCAGCGACGGTTACCTGTGCAGCAGAATCTTGACGGGAGCCAGAGAAAAATATTAAAGGAACTTAAACTTAACGACAACATCATGATTACAAGGGCGGACAAAGGTAACGTTGTGGTGGTCTTCGATAGACAGGAGTATTTGACAAAAGTGTCCGAGCTTTTATCCAAAGATATCTATAGTCCACTCATGCAAGATCTGACTGACAACGTCAGGAAACACCTAATCCACATTCTGAGTGACCTGATATCAGAAACAGGCGACTCCAGATTATCCAAGATCAAGCAGTACCTCTTTTTCCCCAGCAACATCAGGTGTCCACAGTTTTATGGCTTACCAAAAACACATAAGCCTGGTATACCGATAAGACCGGTGGTATCGAGCATAAACAGCGTAACATCTAAGCTGTGCTCCTACCTCAAAGATATCATCAAACCACTAACAGGGTCAAGACAGTCCTATGTGAAAAATAGTAAGCAATTTTGTATCGAAATCAGGACATGGAGCATAGCCAGTAATGACATTGTCGTCAGTTACGATGTTAAAGATCTCTTCAGTAACATCCCGCTTTCTACTACGCTCACTATCCAGGAAGATATTTTAAGGACGGACACCACCCTATCACACAGGACCAGACTTAACCCTTTCCACGTGGTGAAACCCGACGCTTTCTGTATGAGGGAAGGAAACTATATCAAAATTCAGAACCGTTACTTCTGTCAAAAGAACGGAGTACCAATGGGCAGCTCGCTCTCACCAATTTTAGCAGAAATATTTATGGAACATTTCGAAGAGAGAGCGTTCACCACAGTAGATGCTACCATTGCACCAACCTTCTTTAAAAGATATGTGGATGACATATTTGCCATCACCAAGGTTGGCACAGATGAACGGTTTCTTGAACATCTAAATAATCTCTTTCCCGACAATATTTCACTGACAATAGAGAAGGAGAAAATTATATCTCTACCTTTCCTGGACGCTCGCGTTGTTAGGGAAAACACATCCCTAATAACAAAAGTCTACCGAAAAGCCACCAACTCGGACAGATACCTGAAATTCACTTCTCACCATCACGGATAGGTGAAAACAGGTATTATCGCAGGAATGGTAGACAGAGCGGTGGCCATTTGTGACCCAAGGTTCCTTCGCTCTGAACTAAGGCACATTAAACACATGTTTCACTAAGAACGGTTACCCTGCGGCTCTCATAACATCTGTCATAAACCGCAGGCTACATATGCCAACGAGGCCTAGTTCACCGAAGGAACCCACCGGCCCCTTAGTCATCTTACCATGCTACCAAAACAAAGGTGAACAAATAAAACGTTTGGGTAAGACCTTAAACTTCCGCGTTTACTTTACAAGTTCTCCAAAACTACGGGCACTCGTCAGAACGGACAACGTTCAGGTAGCCCCATCGGATAGACCAGGTGTGATTTACGAGATTAAATGTGGTTGCAGCGCCTCCTACATAGGGGATACGGGCAACACTTTATTTCACCGGCTTGCCGAACACATGGAAGCACTTACGAGGTTTAATACAAGAACGCCCAAAGCCGATTCAACGGGACACAAAATCGAGGACGAGGTCGCCCTCCAACATTGGATCCACGGAAGACAATGGAGAATTGCCATCAAAGCCTCCGCCAGTGTCGAACATTCCTCTCAATGTTCACACAACCTGTGTCGCGATAGCCTTTTCCAAAAGCGGAAGATCAAAGAAGCACTACTAATCCGACACAATACCACCATTAACAGAGACCAAGGAATGGAGGTCAACCAAGTGTGGACCGGTTGCATCAATCGTATCGGTTGCTGCAAAATCCGCACTTGACCGTCCACCTCCCGATGGTCCTGTCATCCATATTTATACACGTTGGCCAAAAACACCTGGCCTTTGCGAACCGCTGAGGAAGGAACTAGGCTGTTCCGAAAGCTACGGTAGAAATTGTATTGCTCGCAGTTCTTTGCCACCTTCTGTTTCTTAGTAATAAACTCGCCCATCTGCCACAGGTGAGGCCTGCTTACGTGATTACAGACACCGCGAGCAAGACCGAACGGGTAGTCAACCGTCTTACGTTGAACAATAGTATACAGTAGTATTATAATTAATAGTAATATGTAGTAGCATCCATTTGTTACCAATGTTACTTATTACGGTGAAAGTCCTGTTCTGCCTATCGACAGCAAATACCAGTTAATTTTTATTAGACATATATTGAGTCACGATAAAGTGACGACGAAGCAGGTTTGCTCCAAAAGCCTCGTCATGTCAGCTCAGTCATGTCAAAAACTAACTTACTTCCAATAAACAGAACAAAACTTTCACCGTGAAAAGTAGCACAGATGATGGAGCGGAATCCCGCTGCGAATCCAGTCTTCGCGCGTATTGTCGTACTAATGCGTGAATAAGTAGACCGTTCCGAAAGCTTCGAAAAATAAGTATCCTTCGTTCATCACCGTTATTGTCCTCGTGAGTAAATTAGATGGTCTCAACTAGTGAACTTGCCAACCATTCACTGATTTGGTTATTTTCTGCATCATCAGAAACAAAGTGTATGAAAGATCAACTAATGGGAACTTTCATCCTTTCAGCATTTTGAGCAAGCCTGCTTCGTCACCAGCATATCCCTATGTGGCAAGCAAAAGTAATATTAGCAACACATTAAATAAAACAGAAATACATTAGTATAGTAATAATCGATATTTAAACTCAAACGCCAATAGGAAAAGTGGCCAACTTACCAACATTGCATTAGGGCATTTGAAACTGCGTAGCGTTCAATTTTTGAGATCGTTGCGGTCTGTAGTTTAGCAGAGACCTTACTTTGTCAACGGATGTACAACTGCATGGATGGCATTGGAGCACACACGCATGTAATCGGACAACCGCTTTGCAGAAACGAGCACAAAGAAGTAAACGGTGTTTCGGACTATCAGCCCAATAAGTATAACTGAACCGCAGATGAACAAAAATTGCCAATATACCAACGCCACAAAGGATACACATTTTAAGCTCTCTCTTGCATCCCCTACATCACCATCAAAGCATACGAATATGAAATGTGCAACACATTCCTTGTAGCACTGGTTATAAAGATAAACGATGGATTGAAATGATATCAAATGTTAACTTTAATCAGACAGTAAAGTGTGTGCAAAATTTAACATTTAAAAGACGCGACCAAGAGCGTGAAGTAATATTATACGAATCTTCTTCTATATTGAAACAATGCGCGTAAATGAGAACAGAAGGCTTGAACGCCGTTTATGTTTCACTTTATCAGATCGCGACCAGCTTACGCGTATTCTAATTCATTGGCAATTCAACGCTCCCGCGCAGCCAGACTGTCAAAGCCAACCTCACAAAGGCGCATACCTTTTCAATATTCACAAGCTGCAACAGCGGTGGTTCGCATATTGCAATCCAGCTGGCAATCGGCTACCTAATATGCAATGCAAACAAGGGCAGCCATGTGACGCGTCGCCAGAAAAACCCGAGTGGATGAGTTCCCATCTGTTCCTAGTGTTTACCGAAAAAGGTCACGTATAACCTACGCACACTTTGCGAGCAATTTATAACTTCCTTTTTTCTAAAATGAAATTTTCATAAAGCAATGTATTGACGTCACTAAACCAACGGACGAGGCGAACCACCTGGAATTCACGAAGTGCGCCTGGGAAATTAATGTCCTACTAAACTGGCCGTCAAACAAACAAACAGATCATTAATAATGGGACGGCTGGAAGCTTGCTTAACTTGCTCGAGTTCGTCGACGCTTACAGCTAGCTGCGCTTCAAACGAAGCCATTTAGACAAACTGTGGCTCTTCATGAAGCAGTGTGGACTTGACCCATACACAGTATACCATATCCTCATATAAGAGGATCCCCGTATCCGGGGATAATAGCGAACGTAATATGACTCACGTAACGTACGCTAATAATGTAGGACCTTGTAATGCACATAGTAATAATATGTTAGGTAAATACAAAAATAAATGTGCTTTTTGTTTTCAAACACAGTCACCTATTTTCCAACGGAATTCTATTAGCTCAAGTACACTTTTTAAACGGACTAAGTCCGCTCCCCTGTTCTACGCAATTCAACTTATTCAATACCTTTTTCTACTTATTTTTCGGTGCAATATTAAAGACAGGAAAAAGTGAATTCAACTGATTCAGAAAAGTAGTGGAGGAGGACTCGAGATTCTATAATACAATGGAACCTCCAAAGTTGACCACCTCTATAAGTTGACCGAATTTTTTTCGGTTGGCCGGCCCCCATTGTGAAGCATAGGAGAGTTACCTCTACATGTTGACCACCTCCATATGTTTTACCTTGACCACCATAGCTGAGACACTGGCTATAAATTACTAAATGTTTTCACCTCGATAAGTTGACCAGCAAAATGCCGTCAAGATTACAAAGTGAAGTTTGCTTGTGTTATCAGTGTGCGCGCATGTGTCACGACTGTGATCGTGTCGGCACGTATGAGCATGTGCCATCACTGCATTTTGTGGAACAGAAATCGTTCACATGTCGAAATCATTAGCACGTTTATCAATGTGTGCGTATGTATCATGACTGCTTCTGCCATGGTAGCGCGCATCTGTTGCGACCGCTTGCATTTGTGCCCCATTTACAGATTGGCAAAAGCTGCACTTGTCCTCTTTCTATTTCACGAGCGCTTGCCTTCAGTGCGCTTTTTGATTTCGCCGTCTTGGAGTCTCCGAGAGTAAGCGCTGTACATAGCTGCTGCCCTTTCTGTGTTCGCTCCTACTCTACCATCTGTCGATTCTGCTGTCCGTTCACGACCGCACATCGACGTAACGTTTTACCTTACTCGTGCTTTAGTTGTATTTGACTGTGTTTTGTTTTTACTGTGCTTTACTTTAAGATTGACCTTAATAAGATATGGAACAAAGGAAAGCACAGAATGAATTAAGCCTTAAGGAAAAAATTGACCTTCTCCAGTTTTTGGAAACGAATAGCGAAAGAATGACCGCGGAACGCTTCGCTGTGAGTAAAATTACAGTTCACAACATCAAGCAACGTAAATCTGAGTACTTAGAGAGGTATGAGAAGGAGAAAGGAGAGTTGCAAAGGAAAAGAAAAAGAAGCCGTCTGCATGATGTGAACGAAGCGACGCTCTGCTGGTTCAAACAAATGAGAGCAGCCAACGTCCGAGTTTTTGGACCAATGATACAAGAAGTTGCTAGAAGATATGCACAGGAATTGAAAGTAGCCGATTTTGAAGCATCACAAGGCTGTAAAAGTTCAAAGTGCGACATTGTATCTCCCAGAAAGTCCTATCGGGAGAGTCTAACAACGTTTCAGTAAAAGTTGTGGAAGAGTTTGTTCAAAAGTTTCCTGAATTTTCCCGAGGTTTCAGCGATGAAAACATTTTCAATGCTGATGAGTGCGGACTTTTCTTCAAAGCGATGCCTCAGAAGAGCCTGGTTATGAGGGGCGAAGCTTGTAAGACCGGAAAACTTTCGAAAGAACGACTGACAGTTCTACTGTGCGCTAGTTTAACAGGAGAGAAACTGAAGCCTTTAGTGATCGGTAAATCTTTAAAACCAAGAGCTCTCAAGAATCTAAATCCTGAACATCTCCCAGTTACTTGGAGGTCCAATCGGCGCGCATGGATGAATGCTGACCTATTTGAAGAATGGGTAAGAAGTGTTGACAAAGAAATGAAGAAGAAGAAGAAGCGTTCTATTCTATTGACAGTAGACAATTGTCCTAGCCACCCTGAGGTAGAGAATTTAAGCAACGTGACCTTGAAATTTCTCCCTCCAAATACGACTTCAGGAATACAACCTCTTGACCAAGGTGTCATCAAAGCATTTAAAATGCACTACCGGGCACAGCTTTTAGACTGGGTCGTTTCCAAAACACAAAGGAGTAACCTGATTACTGACGCATCTGCACTTGTTGGATCAGTTAACGTTCTGGATTCTGTTCTCTGGATCAGTTTCGCGTGGAACAAAGTACAGCCAGAAACAATAACGAAATGCTTCCGAAAAGCTGGATTTGTTACAGGTCAAAGAAATGTCATTACGGCCTCCTCAGAAAGTACATTCAACATGGGAGTATTCCCAGGAGTCGATTTCGAAGCATTCGTTACAATGGGTGATGAATTGGTGACTTGTAATGAACCTGATGCAGAATCTATTTTTCAAGCAGTACTATCCGACGTGCGGGAAATGCATGAGTCGGCTGATGATATAGAAGAAGAAAGCGATAGCGATAGAGAAGTCGAAAAGACACTAACAGCCGATGACGTTCGCCGTTCACTACATCAGCTGAAGTTATTTGGTGCTGAAAAGTGCCCCGATATGTTTAATGCAATAGTCGACGCTGAGTTTGCTTTCACCAATTATGTCTACACTAAGAAAGCAAAGCAGACAACAATAGACTCTTTCTTTACAAGTGCAACGATCGGACCATAAAATGCACTGATTGTAAAGCACTATTTTATTTTTATTGTCTTAATACTAATTCAGCTTTTATTATTTTACTTTCGCAACGCTTCTTCACATAGATTACTGCATTCCTTCTTCAGTAAAGTGTTTGGAAGGAATTGTGGTGTGTTTACGACTGAATTCAAGGGGAACCTCTGTAAGTTGACCACTTCCACAATATAAGTTGACCACCTCTCTTACCGCCCTTAGTGGTCAACTTATAGAGGTTCCACTGTATTTATGCAACTTACTTTGCTCAAGAACACCACAATACCAGCACTGAACTTATAAATTTAGCCAGATTGAAATGCTCAAAACTTCAGCTCGTCGTTGCCTACGTACGTATGGTGAAAACGGTCTGACGAACTTGCGGAAGTTTTCGTCTAGTTTTTCTGAATAGCGAGTGATGGGAAGAAACCGCATGCCATAGATCCTACTGCATACACATACGTCGGTGGTTCAAAAAATTTCAATCTAAGTGCACGGTAATTAACATGTCAAAATATACACAAACATGTCCATGATGTGTGGTGATATTTATGGAATAGATTCGTTATCTGTACGTTACAAGTGCCGCTTTTCTGTATGATCAAAATCCTTCGTTTGCTGGACACTGACACATACTCTCTCTCTCACTCGGTATATAAATATATATATATATATACCGAGTGAGAGAGAGAGAGTATGTGTCAGTATATATATATATATATATATATATATATATATATATATATATATATATATATATATATATATATATATATATATATATATATATATATACAGGTAGTTCTCGTATAACGCGTGTTCATATAACGCGTTTTCGCTCATACGCGATTTTGAAATCGTAGCACTTTCTCACATAACGCGATTCTGTTTTCGCTCTTACGCGATTTCGCCGGCTGGAAAGCGAGGGCGTATGGCAAAGTCTCCCCGTGTTTTCATCCACCGAGAGCAAACAAAGGCCGCGCTGTTAGCTTATGCGCGTTCTTCGGTCACGAACAAGCGAAATGTGACAAAAACGTTTAGGATTCTTATCAGAAGTAGTGTCCGACCCAGCTGTGCACCCTGCAATATGCATACTCAAACATGCTACTGATCGGTATTCATGTTCGGTGGAATAATTCGCGCCGGCAGGAACATGTGTACAGACGACGTTTCCATTTTCAATTCTCTTGAAGCGCAGGCATCGTAGAGGTTTTCCAGTGAGTCGTAGTACGCTAGCACAGAATTCGGAAAGCATTCACACCGTCTGATTGCGAGCTCAATTCGTAAGTATTTTGTCTGATTCCGCGATCTGAGGATAGCCTTTAAGTACCTGAAAATGTCTAAGCTTCCTGATTCGAAGTCAGCTGGTAGTGGTCGAAAAAGAAAGGCGCTGACTGTTGGAGAGAAGCTTCAGATACTGAAACGGTATGAACGGAATGAGACGACACGTGATATCGTCAAAGCTACCGGCATAAAGGTATCAACCTTACGGACCATTAGGAGCAATGCAGAAAAAATTAAACAGACTTGCGTAAGCGGTACCAGTTCAAGTATTGCGATGTCAATAAGAACAAGGCCGAAGATACTGGAAGAAATGGAAAAACTACTCAGCATTTGGATCGAAACTCAAACGATGAAAAAAATAGGAACAACGTTTTTCACCATCAGACAAAAAGCAGTTACCATTTACGAAGACCTTAAGAAACAGTCTACAAATCCTACTGAAATTCCTCCATTTACTGCTAGTAGTGGTTGGTTCTGCCGTTTCAAGAATCGATACAGTTTTCACAATGTTCGTCTCTGTGGCGAAGCAGGAAGCGTGGACGTCGATGCCGCGCAAACATTTCCAATAGAAGTACAAAACTTGGTCAAAGAAAAGGGCTACTGCCTCGATCAAATTTTTAACTTCGACGAGACAAATCTTTATCTAAAGCGTATGCCAAAAAGGACCTACATTTCCAGAGAGCGTAGGCATGCTGCAGGAATCTGCGCTGCGAAAGATCGTGTGACTGTAATGGTCGGTGCCAACGCTAGTGGGGATCTTAAGCTGAAGCCATTGATGATTCATCGTCATGCCAATCCACGAGCCCTAAGGGGAATTGTTAAAAGCAGTTTGGGCGTTTACTACAGGTACAGCAAAAGAGGATGGATGACCGCCCAAGTTTGCCTTGATATTTTTTCTAATGCTTATGCGAATGACATTAAGAAATACTCGAACGAGAAGAACTTGGCTTTTAAAGTTCTCGTAATCATGGATAGCGCGCCAAGCCACCCACCGATGATAGCTGAGCTAGACCCAAATGTCCACTTTGTTTTCTTGCCTGCACGGACCACTTCTTTGTTACAACCGCTTGACCAAGGCGTTATCGGAGCATTCAAAGCTTACTACTTAAGGCGAACTTTCAAGATGCTGATCGACGCGACCGACGGAGAAAATTGTGAAACTGTGATGGAATTTTGGAAGAACTATAACCTGAGAATGGCCAATAACAACATCGTAGAAGCGTGGAATGACGTATCAAAACGGTGCTTGCACCGTGTTTGGCGGAAACTCATCCCAGATCTGATCTGCGATTTTAAAGACTTTGAGCCTTCTGCTCAAGTATGCGAAATTACTGAAAGCTGCGTTCAGTTGGCAAACAGGCTAGGCTTTGAAGGAGTAGAATATCAGGATATTGAGGACATTTTGAGTTGTCAACCGGATGAGCTGACCACCGAGGAGCTGCAGGAACTTTCTGTAGCAGGGGAAGCAGAAGGAAGAGAAGAAGATGATGAAAATCAGGAAGTTCCTCCGCCTCCTCCGCGACAAATGACCACTGCTGAGCTGTCAGATACCCTGGAAACTATTGAACAGCGTTTACAATGGCTCGAAGACAATGATTGTAATGCAGAACGCAGCGGGAAAACCACAAGAGGTATCCGAGCTTGCTTGGAGCCATATAAGCAGCTGCTGTACGAAAGAAGTACACGTGCGAAACAAAAGAAGCTCGAGTTCTACTTTACTGCAATGAAGAAACATTGTGACGATGAGGAAGCGCTACCTTCTACATCTAATAGGACCTCAGTTCGCCCGTAACAAAGGATAGTGAGATTAATAAAGTGAGTCCAACGGAACTCCATTCTTTCCTGGGTATGAGGTCGTTTATTTTAGTACTGAGAGGGACTCTTTCCACAAGCTAAAGACGCAAGCACGCCGCTCCTGAAAGCCAGTTTGAACTCTGTCCGCTGTAAAGAGTTCTATCATAAAAGCTCTGCCGTTAATGTATGATCGCCGTAAAAGATAATGTTATTCAGACCACGTGTAAGAGGATCCGTACGTCAGCGTGCCTAACGGTAGAATAAGTAGCTCAGGTACATCATAATTCCTGTTTCAACCCAGCTTATTTAACATATCTCTCCGTTGTTGTTTACAAGTAAACAATCCTTCTGACGCTTTGAACCAAATCGTGATTTTCCTATACTTTACATGTCTCCTATAACGCGATTTCATATAACGCGAGATTTTTCAGGATTTTCAAGTGACCAAACGCTCGCGTTATACGAGAACTGCCTGTATATATATATATATATATATATATATATATATATATAGACCGAGTGAGAGAGAGTATGTGTCAGTGTTGGAATGTCAGTTTTGGAATAAACTTATATATATATATATATATATATATATATATATATATATATATATATATATATATATATATATATATATATATATAAGTTTATTCCAAAACACGGCTTCAATCCCGTTAATAAATAAGCATGTCACACGGAGCTTTCGGACTGACCAATTCCCGTCTTCAGCGTGTTTCAGAGATACCCACAGAAGACGGGAGGAGGTCAGTGACGAAAGCTGCGTGTGGCACTACTTAAGTTTAACGGGATTGAAGCAGTGTTTAAACAAAAGAGATGATATCCCGTGTTTAGAAATCCTATTTTTAACATATATATATATATTTGCCTTCACAGAGAAGAGAAAGGAAGATGCATTTCTTAGACATCTGAACGGGTTGTTTCCGGAAACAATCGTTTTTACCTTCGAAAAAGAATCAAACAGCGCTCTTCCTTTCTTAGATACATTGGTCATAAAAGAAGGTGTTCATCTAAAGACTACAGTTTACAGGAAACCAACCGATTCGGATCGGTTTCTAAATTTCTCTTCGCACCATCCAAATTCGGTATTCACTGGCATCATCAATGGCACGGTGGACCGAGCTATAAACATATGCAGTCCTGAATTTTTACAATCAGAGATAAAGCACATTATGAGAAGTCTAACTGCAAATGGGTATCTTCAGAAACTCATTGCCTCTACTATAAACCGGAGACTTGAGAACACGAATAGCAGAAGGTTAAAACCAATAATGAATACGACTCTTGTTTTACCCTATTGCAGGGGGTTGGCAGAAAACATTATAAAGATCGGTAAGAGGATGAACTTTGAAGTTTTCTCTCTGGTTCAAGGAACATAAGTTCTATCCTCAGAAAGGACAAGACCAAGATACCGGAAATGAAAAAGAAGGAGTTGCTTATGAAGTTAAATGCACTTCTTCCGCATCATACATTGGTGAAACAGGGAACACATTGAACCATAGGTTCAAAGAACATATTGCCAATGTCAGTCGTTACAACAATGCTAAAGCAAGAATCGATGGGACTGTACCTAGGCAAAGGGGTCGCCCACAAACATTGAACCCCAATAAAATAACGGAAGTCGCAATTAAATCTTCACGAATAGTGGGACACGCAACCCAATGCCAAGGTCCACTAGTACCGAGTATTATTTGCCATTAAAAGCATTTCAACATAAGAAAAATCAAGGAAGCGATGTACATAAAACACAATATTACAATTAACAGGGACAACGGAATTGATATTACTGATATATGGACCCCAATTCCACGGGAGATGAGTACTTGTGATATATCAAGACCTAGACGAACAGCAGATGTTCGACGGGTTTAAACTTGATTTAAACCCATTATAATTCTAGTTTAAGATCAGTTCTCCATAGATATGCATCACTGAAAAGGAATTTAAAAAATTTCAAGATATGCATGATATCAGGACTTTCATTGTTCAACCGCTGAAGACGGGGTGCGGTGGGTCCCGAAAGCTACGGATTTATACTCGTCAATAAAATTCATTCCAACGGTGATCGTCGTACAATCATATCATGTTCAATTACACCGCTACAAAAAAATCAAATTTTCAATTTCCTTAAATAAATAAATAAATAATAAAAAAATATAGTAGAACCTCCAAAGTCGACCACCTCTATATATTGAGCATAATCTATACGTTGAAGGTAATTTTTGGTTTGTTGGCCCGCCATTATGAAGTATAGGAGAGCTACCTGCATATGTTGACCACCTCCGTATGTTGTACCATGACCAACACAGCGGAGACTGCTTATCAATTACTACCTGTCTTGACCTCCTTATGTTGACCACCAAAATGCCGTAAACATTAAAAAGTGTAGTTTGCTTGTGTTATCAGTGTGCGCGCATCTGTCATGACTGTGAGCGTGTTCCCACGTATGAGCATGTGTCATCACTGTATCATGTGGAACAGCAATCATTAACATGTGGAAATCATTAGCATATTTGTTATCGATGTGCGCGTAAGTATCATCACTGCTTCTGCCATGGCAGCGCGCATCTGTTGCAACCGGTCGCATTTGTGCCCCCCCTTATAGATTGGCAAAACCAACACTAGCCCTCTTTCTAATTCAAGAGCGCTTGCCTCATTTAGAAGAAGAAAGTGATAGGGATACAGAGGTACACTAACAGCCGACGACGTTCGCCATTCACTAGATCATCTGAAGTTCTTTGCTGCTGAAAAGTGCCTCGATATATTTAATGCAATAGTTAACGCTGACTTTGCTTTCACCACTTATGTCTGCACCATGAAAGCATAGCAGATAACGATAGACTCTTTCTTGACAAGTGCAACGTTCGGGTGTTGAAGATTTGGTTGCTTGTAACGCTGTGCAACGTTCGGGTCATAAAATGCACTGAGTGTAATGCACTTTTACCACCGTTTTATTTTCATTGTCTTAATACTAATTCAGTTGATATTCTTTCACTTTCGTACTGTTTCTTCATACACATTACTACGTTTCTCCTTTAAAAAAGTGCATGGAAGGAGTTATGGCGCGTTTACGACTGAATTCAAGGGGTTACAATGCATGTTGACCGCCTCTATAAGTTGACCAGTTTGCTATCGCCCTTGCGTGGTCAACTTATAGAGGTTCCACTGTATTTTTAATATATATATATATATATATATATATTCCGGTAATGAGTGTCCAGTGCGCCGTGAGCACTTATTTTGCATTTCATGATATATATATATATATATATATATATATATATATATATATATTTATTTATTTATTTATTGTTGAAAATCGGGTTTTTTGTAACGGGCTCAAACGTATTCATGTTGTTGGTTTAACGGCTGAGGTTCCCGTTGTAGCAATGCACTGAGTCTGAAATCACTTCAAAAAGACACCTTAACCAGTGGCTGGTTAGGTGGTATTTATTGGTGAAAGACAGACACAATGAACGTACAGAAATTCGGAGCTTTCGGAACAGCCTTGTTCCGTCTTCAGCGATGTAAAGGCGAGATGTTATTCGCATACGGGAATAAATAGGCGTTCTGTATGGTGAAGAACCCTATTGCGAAAGTCGGTGAAAAGTTCAAGGAGGGATAGAGCAGCAACCGGTGCGACTAATCAGGTTAGTCCACACCTGGCTGATTTCCATCCCTTTGTCACGATTAATGGAGGTGTTATGTTGAATGTACAGAGCCTCCTTAATCTTTCGTTGTGCAAACAGGCTCTCGCGACATACTATTTGTGGTACGAGGTTGTGCGAACATTGAGAGGAATGTTCGACAACCGCCGACCCGCGAATAGCTTCTTCCATGATCTTCTTAGGATCCGACGATTGGGGACGACCTCGGCGTCTAGTCTGCACCCCTTTGAGTCTTTCCGCTGCGTTCTTGAATCGAGATAGGCCGGCCAGATGTTCATTGAACCTGTGAAATAAAGTGTTGCCCGTTTCTCCTATGTAGGAGGCGTTGCAACCACACTTTATTTGATAAACGATCCCAGGTCTCTCTTCCGGTGGAACCCTTACTTTATCTGTTCTCGTCATAGCTCTGATGTTGGACGAGCTTTGGAAAAAGACTCTGAAGTTTAGTTGTTTACCTAACCGTATTATTTTCTCTCCAATACCTACGTAATACGGTATAACAACTAACGGTCTTGTACTGTCAACTTCTTGACCCGGTATTATTGGTCCCTGTGTTCTTTTGTTGATGACTGATGTTATTAGTCTTTTGGGAAAACCATTCAGTACTAGTGTCCTTTCTATGTGTGTAAGTTCAGATCGAAGGAACTTTGGATCACAAATAGCTATGGCCCGATCTACCATTCCTCTGATAATGCCTGCTTTTACAGCGAAAGGATGGTGTGAAGTAAAGTTCAGATATCTATCAGAGCTTGTTGGTTTTCGGTAGACCTTTGTCACTAGCTTACTGTCCTCTCTCATTACCAACGCGTCTAGGAATGGTAATGCTTTATTCTTTTCTTTCTCCATCGTTAGGCTTATATTGTCCGGGAAGATACCGTTCAGATGTTCAAGAAAGCGCTCTTCTTTACCAGCCTGTATGACAGCGAAAATGTCATCTACGTAACGTTTGAAAATGGTTGGTGCTAAAGAAGCCTCTATTGTAGTAAAAGCTCTCTCCTCAAAATGTTCCATGAATATTTCAGCAAGAATGGGTGAGAGAGGACTTCCCATTGGTGCTCCGCTAGTTTGTGAGAAGAAGCTTTCTTGAAATCTGAAATAGTTACCTTCCTTCATGCAGAAGGAGACCAGTTGGACCACATGATGAGGGTTAAGTTTAGTCCTATGTTTTAAATCAATATCTGTGTTTAGCAGAGTTTCTAATACATTGAGCGTCGTTGAAATGGGTATGCTAGTGAAGAGATCTTTAACATCATAGCTTACCAGAACGTCATTTTTAGCTAAGGACAATGATTTGATCTCCATGCAAAACGTTACGCTATTTTTAACATAGGACTGTCTTGCACCCGTCAGTGGCTTGATGATGTCTTTGAGGTATGAGCATAACTTCGATGTTATACTGTTTATGCTCGATACTACTGGTCTAAGAGGTGTACCGGGCTTGTGTATCTTGGGAAGCCCGTAAAGCTCTGGACACCTGCTGTTACTGGTGAAATATAGACACTTTCTTATCTTAGACAACGTGTTGTCTTTACTTTCGTTATGCTTGAAAGGCATACGGCAAACCTTTGCGCATTAACATCTATGCGACAAAAGAACATTCTTATAAAAAAGTTGGAGAATTTGTACTGCTCGCGTGATTGGGAATTCTGGAGATCTACGAGGACGCAGAGGACCAAAACAACAACGGGGTTGCAAAAAAGTGTAGTCAACCTTAGCTCAACACCCTTGGATGACTCTCAAAGGTCGATCCTGGCTAAAGGGCTCAACTTTGCCCCCACTCCTAGATCTCCTCCCACTCTTGACATGATAACATCAGTGGAAAAGAGCCTCAGTAACGTTGATTCTCAAAAGGGTGCTATAATTAAAAGTTCGATCTCAAACATATTATTGCACCACAAGAAGAACAACGTATGCAACACAAGCCCGTTAGAAAGAAGAGCCTTACAAGATCTAAAAAGGAATAACACCATACTGATCACGAAAGCTGATAAAGGGAATGTAGTGGTCATTTTAAACAGACAGGATTACCTAGACAAGATCAATGAGCTGCTAAGCAACCCCATTTACAGGGTGCTTAATAATGATCCAACTGCCCACATCCGCAAGAACATACTACAGATTCTTGACGCTTTCATCTCGGAAAGTAAAGACAACACGTTGTCTAAGATAAGAAAGTGTCTATATTTCACCAGTAACAGCAGGTGTCCAGAGCTTTACGGGCTTCCCAAGATACACAAGCCCGGTACACCTCTTAGACCAGTAGTATCGAGCATAAACAGTATAACATCGAAGTTATGCTCATACCTCAAAGACATCATCAAGCCACTGACGGGTGCAAGACAGTCCTATGTTAAAAATAGCGTAACGTTTTGCATGGAGATCAAATCATTGTCCTTAGCTAAAAATGACGTTCTGGTAAGCTATGATGTTAAAGATCTCTTCACTAGCATACCCATTTCAACGACGCTCAATGTATTAGAAACTCTGCTAAACACAGATATTGATTTAAAACATAGGACTAAACTTAACCCTCATCATGTGGTCCAACTGGTCTCCTTCTGCATGAAGGAAGGTAACTATTTCAGATTTCAAGAAAGCTTCTTCTCACAAACTAGCGGAGCACCAATGGGAAGTCCTCTCTCACCCATTCTTGCTGAAATATTCATGGAACATTTTGAGGAGAGAGCTTTTACTACAATAGAGGCTTCTTTAGCACCAACCATTTTCAAACGTTACGTAGATGACATTTTCGCTGTCATACAGGCTGGTGAAGAAGAGCGCTTTCTTGAACATCTGAACGGTATCTTCCCGGACAATATAAGCCTAACGATGGAGAAAGAAAAGAATAAAGCATTACCATTCCTAGACGCGTTGGTAATGAGAGAGGACAGTAAGCTAGTGACAAAGGTCTACCGAAAACCAACAAGCTCTGATAGATATCTGAACTTTACTTCACACCATCCTTTCGCTGTAAAAGCAGGCATTATCAGAGGAATGGTAGATCGGGCCATAGCTATTTGTGATCCAAAGTTCCTTCGATCTGAACTTACACACATAGAAAGGACACTAGTACTGAATGGTTTTCCCAAAAGACTAATAACATCAGTCATCAACAAAAGAACACAGGGACCAATAATACCGGGTCAAGAAGTTGACAGTACAAGACCGTTAGTTGTTATACCGTATTACGTAGGTATTGGAGAGAAAATAATACGGTTAGGTAAACAACTAAACTTCAGAGTCTTTTTCCAAAGCTCGTCCAACATCAGAGCTATGACGAGAACAGATAAAGTAAGGGTTCCACCGGAAGAGAGACCTGGGATCGTTTATCAAATAAAGTGTGGTTGCAACGCCTCCTACATAGGAGAAACGGGCAACACTTTATTTCACAGGTTCAATGAACATCTGGCCGGCCTATCTCGATTCAAGAACGCAGCGGAAAGACTCAAAGGGGTGCAGACTAGACGCCGAGGTCGTCCCCAATCGTCGGATCCTAAGAAGATCATGGAAGAAGCTATTCGCGGGTCGGCGGTTGTCGAACATTCCTCTCAATGTTCGCACAACCTCGTACCACAAATAGTATGTCGCGAGAGCCTGTTTGCACAACGAAAGATTAAGGAGGCTCTGTACATTCAACATAACACCTCCATTAATCGTGACAAAGGGATGGAAATCAGCCAGGTGTGGACTAACCTGATTAGTCGCACCGGTTGCTGCTCTATCCCTCCTTGAACTTTTCACCGACTTTCGCAATAGGGTTCTTCACCATACAGAACGCCTATTTATTCCCGTATGCGAATAACATCTCGCCTTTACATCGCTGAAGACGGAACAAGGCTGTTCCGAAAGCTCCGAATTTCTGTACGTTCATTGTGTCTGTCTTTCACCAATAAATACCACCTAACCAGCCACTGGTTAAGGTGTCTTTTTGAAGTGATTTCAGACTCAGTGCATTGCTACAACGGGAACCTCAGCCGTTAAACCAACAACATGAATATTTATTTATTTATTTATTTATTTAAACACTGGGTTTCTTTTAACGGGTCCTGTTTTCATGATAGTTATTCGTCAAGCACGGCTTGTACCCGTTTGTTCGTAATGTCTGAAATTTAACGAAAGAACTCCCTACCAGCGGATAGATGGGAAAGTCATCAGGAAAGAACAGAACACAGTGTTAACCTTCGGAGCATACGGAACGTTCTGGTTCCGTCGTCAGCGAATATATTGAATATGGGATTCATTGTAACAGGTGCAGGTATTATAGTACAAAGAAGGACGGTTGACTACCCGTTTGGTCTTGCTCGCGCTGTCTATAACCACGTGTAAGCAAGCCTCACCTGCGGCAGATAGGCTAGCTTAATAGTAAAAAACAAAAGATGGCAAATAATTGCGAGCAATACAACTTTTACCCTAGCAAATGTTCTTTCTTCTACGGGGTTGGTGCACATTTGCGAACAGAATGCTCCGGATGCTAGCTCCCTGCAGGATTGACCGGCCGAACGACAGAGGCTTGACGGGTACAAGGGTAGTACCTGATAGTTGATGTCGCCAGCCCGGACGGTCTAGCGGATGAGCATGCTGAACCGCTGGCTGGTTGGGCAGTTGACATTTTATATTGCACTGATGACGGCTACATGAGTAGTAGCCGAAAGCTATGCATTCTTGTACCTTTTATGGAAATAAAAGGCCTTTGCTCAACGGGCGGAAAACCGAGAAATATTCTGTTTTACCCTAGCGCTCGGAACAGCATAGTTCCGTCCTCAGCGGTTCGCAAAGGCCTTTATATATATATATATATATATATATATATATATATATATATATATATATATATATATATATAATTGATTAAAGAATCACGGAGATTTCTTCCCGTTGATCACGGTCCAAAAAACAAGTAGATGGAACACTTTATTTCTGAACACGTGGCGCTAAAAACAGATTTAGCGAAGCTTTCGAGCCTCCTCTGGGCTCGTCATCAGCGCTGCGGTACGTGTCTTGTTGCTGAGGTCCAGCCAACCAGTTCTGGCCTTCGGGAGAGGCTCTTCCACCTCGGCCGAGACAACGGTGGGGACCCTGATCACCTCCGTGTTCAGACCGGGCTTCGGAGCCCGGTCTGAACACGGAGGTGATCAGGGTCCCCACCGTTGTCTCGGCCGAGGTGGAAGAGCCTCTCCCGAAGGCCAGAACTGGTTGGCTGGACCTCAGCAACAAGACACGTACCGCAGCGCTGATGACGAGCCCAGAGGAGGCTCGAAAGCTTCGCTAAATCTGTTTTTAACGCCACGTGTTCAGAAATAAAGTGTTCCATCTACTTGTTTTTTGGACCGTGATCAACGGGAAGAAATCTCCGTGATTCTTTAATCAATTATACTTGATACCCGTTACAAAAAGTCTCACATTTACATCATATATATATATATATATATATACAGGGGGTCCTCGGTTAACGTCGTTTCACTTAGCGTAGTTTTCGCTATAACGTCGCTCGTGAACGCGCGGACAAATACAGTACACAGAAAGATAGATAGGTTAGTTCATTTGGCTAGTGTAACTCTGCTGAGCAGTAACGGTTACCTGTCAGTTTGAAATGAATAGGAACGTTATGATGGACGATGGGATTGCCCAGCACAGACCAGGGTATGATGGATGGTGCACCTGGTCTGCGCCTACTCAGTGAGGCCGTCTGGCAAAGTCTGACAAGGGGGGCACGGAGGTTGCTGACAGACGGCCTCCTCTTCCGGTTAAGTGTTCGCTATAACTTGGACGCGCCCATACCCCTGCGTGGTCATTCCGTGTACCATTCGCTGTCTGCATATGCAAACCGCTTATCATTCGCGTCGATATACAAAAGGACAAAAAGGCATGCACAGCAGCAGGCACTGGATAAGTTTTGGCAGCACAGATAAGGATGGAGGTGGGCTTTATTGGTAGCCTGTAATATCAGTACTACTTCAGCTACTCGGTAATACTGAAAATAAAGCCGAATAAAACGTATTTTTATTTTGCTAATATCTTATGGTAATTTATAGATTGCGCAGAGCACGGTGGAATAGCCCCAGAAGTCTCAGTTTCCTTGGCACCGCCATCACTGGCTGCGAACGCATCCCCCACAACCCGTATCAAAATAATAATAAAGTCAATTTTATTTGACGTCGTTTTCGCTTCACGTCACTTCTCCAGGAACGCATATATATATATATATATATATATATATATATATATATATATATATATATATATATATATATATATATATATACAGGGGGTCCTCGTTTAACGTCAGGATGCGTTCCTGGAGAAGTGACGTTAAGCGAAAACGACGTCAAATAAAATTGACTTTATTATTATTTTGATAGGGGCTACGGGGGATGCGTTCGCAGCCCGTGATATCGGTGTCAAGATAACTGAGACTTCCGGAGCTATTCCACCGTGCTCTGCGGTAGCTATAAGTTACCATAAGATATTAGCAAAATAAAAATACGTTTTATTCGGCTCTATTTTCAGTATTTCCGAGTAGCTGAAGTAATGCTGATATTACAAGCTACCAATATAGCCCACCATCATGCTTATCTGTGCTGCAAAAACCTATCCAGTGTCTGCTGCTGTGTTCAGACGAGCGTCGAACGATCGCCGACGAGAATGATAAGCGGTTTGCATACGCGATAGCGAATGGGACGCGCAGTGACCACGAAGGAGTATGGCCGCGTCTAAGTTATAGCGAACACTTAACCGGAAGAGGTGGCCGCCTGTCAGCAACCTCCGTGCCCGCGTCAGACTTTGCCAGAGGGCCTCACTGAGTAGGCGCTGACCAGGCTCATCATCCATCATACCCTGGTCTGTGCTGGGCAATCCCATCGTCCATCATAACGTTCCTATTCATTTCAAACTGACAGGTAACCGTTACTGCTGGTCAGAGTTACACTAGCCAATTGAGCGAACCTGTCAATCTCTGTGTGTACTGTACTTTTCCGCCCGTTCACGAGCGACGTTATAGCGAAAACGACGCTAAGTGAAACGATGTTAACCGAGGACCCCCTGTATATATATATATATATATATATATGGAAATTTGCGTCTTAATTTTCGAGCAAAAGTCAAAGAACGAAGGATCGTTCAGCTTAACCGAATGAAGCAGTTCGTGAGCATTCGCATAAACTGAATAGCTCGAACTCGTGGACGTTCCTGCAACAAAGGGCATTTTTGAAGTAAGGCGAAAATCTCTTGGAGAAACTGCAGAGCGTTCTGTCGGTCCTTTGTTTTCCAAAGCAACAACAGCGTGTTGGGGCACCGATTTCACGTCAGTGCCAACATCCACTTGAATACTGGGTACTTTGCCGAGGAAAGCTTCAGAAGATCCCCTCTCAATTACAGTTTCTCTGCGGTCGCTTGCGGAAAGTACTTCGGTAGGTTCACTAAAACCTTCATCCGCCGCGTTGAAGGAACCAGCCGATCGAGCAGAGACACTCTTCAATGACACCTGAACCGAAACGCCCCGGTGAAAGGGGTAGCTGTTTCCTTCTATGGAGACCGAGAACGCATCGGAACTCAGCTGCAAGCTGGGTCCAGTGGCGGCAGCAAAGCTAACCAGTTCGGGATTAACTTGAATCGATCGACACATCGTGCCACGAGGAGAGGCTGTTCTATCATCTTTTCCGATCGAAATTGAGGAACAGCTTAATTCAGCATTAGGGAAACGCTCCGATACAAGAGCACTGCTTCGTTCCCGATTCCGCGCTCCTGCAGAGTTGTTTGGCGAACTGCTGTCAATTGGTTGTTCTTCAAAAAGAGGAGCGTTCGGACGATTGAAAGGGTGCTCTCAGAGCTTCCAGACGCTTCTCTTGCTTTTTCGACAGTTTAAGATACACTTAGGACTCCGGCTGGTCCGGGGTGCACGTATGCTCCAGACTTTGTTCGGAGAAGTCTGTCAGTTTACTTCCCGCATCAAAAGAATGCAGGCACGATGTCAACCCGTTTTTGTGCGTCGGAATCTGCGGTTCTTAATGCATTATGTCAATGAGTTTGGAGCAACCGGCGCGGACGCTTTCGATGTCCGAAAAGTTGCCATCTCCGAAACCGACGTCGTCTACGGTACATAAGCTGGCATTACTTCCGCTTTTGTTCAGCGAACGCAGCAAGCGAGCTTACACGTCGGCCTGTCCAGTTGGAACCTTCGCCTTCCCGATGAGCAAATTCTGCTGATTTAGCTAAAAGGAGATAGTGTTGTGCACTTGCTTCAATCCATTACTCAGTCCTGACAGGTTTCCGGTAAAGTCCAGCCTCCCATTTCCCGAAGTATCTTGCTGCTTGTCACTTTCAAACCGCTTCGGCGGTGATTGTTTTCTCAAAGTTCTAGTCAGATCGCTGGAAACAGCTGACAAAGAACAGTAAGTCGAATTGGGCGACAGAACGCCAAATCCTTGTATAGAGAACCAAGTCGAATTCATGTCCTTCTTACAACTCCAATAGCCAAGAAGATTGGCTAAAACGTACGTTCCATTACGCAGGCTAAGCAGATGCCAGAAGGCATTACAAACAAGGTTGTTTCTAATGCCTTGTGGCATCTACTTAGCCTGCGTAATGGAACGTACGTTTTAGCCAATCTTCTTGGCTATTGGAGTTGTAAGAAGGACATGAATTCGACTTGGTTCTCTATACAAGGATTTGGCGTTCTGTCGCCCAATTCGACTTACTGTTCTTTGTCAGCTGTTTCCAGCGATCTGACTAGAACTTTGAGAAAACAATCACCGCCGAAGCGGTTTGAAAGTGACAAGCAGCAAGATACTTCGGGAAATGGGAGGCTGGACTTTACCGGAAACCTGTCAGGACTGAGTAATGGATTGAAGCAAGTGCACAACACTATCTCCTTTTAGCTAAATCAGCAGAATTTGCTCATCGGGAAGGCGAAGGTTCCAACTGGACAGGCCGACGTGTAAGCTCGCTTGCTGCGTTCGCTGAACAAAAGCGGAAGTAATGCCAGCTTATGTACCGTAGACGACGTCGGTTTCGGAGATGGCAACTTTTCGGACATCGAAAGCGTCCGCGCCGGTTGCTCCAAACTCATTGACATAATGCATTAAGAACCGCAGATTCCGACGCACAAAAACGGGTTGACATCGTGCCTGCATTCTTTTGATGCGGGAAGTAAACTGACAGACTTCTCCGAACAAAGTCTGGAGCATACGTGCACCCCGGACCAGCCGGAGTCCTAAGTGTATCTTAAACTGTCGAAAAAGCAAGAGAAGCGTCTGGAAGCTCTGAGAGCACCCTTTCAATCGTCCGAACGCTCCTCTTTTTGAAGAACAACCAATTGACAGCAGTTCGCCAAACAACTCTGCAGGAGCGCGGAATCGGGAACGAAGCAGTGCTCTTGTATCGGAGCGTTTCCCTAATGCTGAATTAAGCTGTTCCTCAATTTCGATCGGAAAAGATGATAGAACAGCCTCTCCTCGTGGCACGATGTGTCGATCGATTCAAGTTAATCCCGAACTGGTTAGCTTTGCTGCCGCCACTGGACCCAGCTTGCAGCTGAGTTCCGATGCGTTCTCGGTCTCCATAGAAGGAAACAGCTACCCCTTTCACCGGGGCGTTTCGGTTCAGGTGTCATTGAAGAGTGTCTCTGCTCGATCGGCTGGTTCCTTCAACGCGGCGGATGAAGGTTTTAGTGAACCTACCGAAGTACTTTCCGCAAGCGACCGCAGAGAAACTGTAATTGAGAGGGGATCTTCTGAAGCTTTCCTCGGCAAAGTACCCAGTATTCAAGTGGATGTTGGCACTGACGTGAAATCGGTGCCCCAACACGCTGTTGTTGCTTTGGAAAACAAAGGACCGACAGAACGCTCTGCAGTTTCTCCAAGAGATTTTCGCCTTACTTCAAAAAGGCCCTTTGTTGCAGGAACGTCCACGAATTCGAGCTATTCAGTTTATGCGAATGCTCACGAACTGCTATATATATATATATATATATATATATATATATATATATATATATATATATATATATATATATATATATATATATATATATATATATCGATAAACCCACCGGTGACTACATCGCTACATAACCCTGTTTTATACGTTCCGTATTATAATGGTTTAGGAGAACGCCTTCAGCGACTCGGCCGATCTTTATACTTTAATGTTCGATTTAAAAGCTCGGGTACTCTCCGTTCTCTGTTACGAAGTGACAAGATCAAGGTTCCACCGGAAAAGAGACCGGGCGTAGTTTATGAAATCAAGTGTGGCTGCCACGCCTCCTACATCGGAGAAACGGGCAAGCCTTTATTTGATAGATTTCATGAACACACGGCGGCGCTGGCCCGATTCAAGGTCGCGGAACGAAGGATGAATGGACTACCAGCGCAACGCCGTGGACGACCACAGACCCGCGATCCGAAAAACATCATGGATGAGGCAATAAAGGCTTCAGCGGTCGTGGAACATGGTTCCACATGCCCACTCGACCTGGCACCGCGCATAGTCTGCCGCGAAGAACGTTTCGATCTACGGCGGATTAAAGAAGCCCTCTGTATAAGACATAATGCTACGATCAACCGTGACGGGGGTGTACAGGTCAGCGAGGTTTGGAGTGCTATTGTCAATAAAACCAGGTGCTGCTCCTTACCAAACTGACCTGTATTTCCTTCCCCATTGTCTGTGCCTAGTATATAACCCGACTACGGAATAAACACCTCCTCTCGCTCGCTGAAGACGGAACTCGAGCGTTCCGAAATATTCGAGGAAAATTGTACGTTGCTTTCTGAACGCGTTTCTCTCATAACTACTCTCATCCATCCGGTGGTAGGGAGAAAGTGTCAGATTACTTATAGATCTGCTAACGTACATCAACCAACGGGACAAAATCCGTGAAAAAGACCTCATGAATATATATATATATATATATATATATATATATATATATATATATATATATATATATATATTAGTATAGTCAATTTTTTGTAATGGTTCCTGGTGCGTTGAATGACGGCGATATTTGAGTCAGTCAAATTAGCCTTCCTAAGTGGAAGCATCTTCTTGGTCCCACCGCAAAAGGGTTGTCCTTGCAGGATCAGAAAACAAATTGTGAGTAACGGCTTGCAGAAAAGTTCAAGCGCCGCTAACAACGCGGGTGAACATTATTAAAAAGTGAGGCAGCGTTTTGTCTTTGTCGTATCATGGACGGAGCATTTTGTGTTTAAATGAAAAGCTTTCCTAATTTGCGTGTACTACGTTTCAAACATACTGTGCGGAAAAATTGACCAAGCAGACATGTAGGGTGACTATTGTGTAATATTGTGTTTTGTTACTGATGACGGGTACATGAACAGTACCCGAAAGGTGTGCTTTGGCAATGAAACGATTTTATCCAACGAAGGAACACCGTGAAGAATAGTTCGCATAAATATATGAATGAATAAATAAATGCTTTTCACCATCTCTCTGACGATGGAATCAGTCGATATCGAAAGCTACGAAATTAAACGATTGTACGTTCACTGTTTACTTGATATTTCACTAACACAACCAACCAACTAGCCATTGGTTAGGTTGCTTCCGTGTTCTTATAGGGAACGGTACATAGAAGTCAACGGGTGCTCAACCGTACTATTACTCTTCCAACATGATCAACCGCCCCGTTACAAAAAAACCAGTCTTCAATGAATGAATGAATGAATGAATGAATAAATAAATAAATAAATAAATAAATAAATAAATAAATATATATATATATATATATAATATATATATATATATATATATATATATATATATATATATATTATTTCGGTGAAAATAGGGTGCTTTGTAATGGGTCTTCTGTGAGGCATGATGGAGTGCACGGTTTGTTCTCGTTGGAAGCTAAAATGTGTCTGAAGAGATATTGAAAACAACGCCGCACCAGTGTATTTCCTGGTGGGACATTGTTTTCGATATATTTTCCGACTTGACCTGCAACGGGAACAAGGTGTACATATCACCATGCTATATTGTTTCGTTAATTAATGGCTCCCTATTCCACTGGTTTGTATGCCAATAATAGATGCATTGGAACGGAGAACATAAGTGATCATTGAAAGAAAAAAATGATATAATTCTTCTAAGAAAGGTGTTATATATATATATATATATATATATATATATATATATATATATATATATATATATATATATATATATATATATATAGGGGGTCCTCGGTTAACGTCGTTTCACTTAGCGTCGTTTTCGCTATAACGTCGCTCATGAACGGGCGGAAAAATACAGTACACACAAAGATTGACAGGTTCGCCCATTTGGCTAGTGTAACTCTGCCCAGCAGTAACGGTTACCTGTCAGTTTGAAATGAATAGGATCGTTATGATGGACGATGGGATTGCCCAGCACAGACCAGGGTATGATGGATGATGAGCCTGGTCAGCGCCTACTCAGTGAGGCCCTCTGGCAAAGTCTGACGCGGGCACGGAGGTTGCTGACAGGCGGCCTCCTCTTCCGGTTAAGTGTTCGCTATAACTTGGACGCGCCCATACCCCTGCGTGGCCACTGCGCGTCCGATTCGCTGTCCGCGTATGCAAACCGCTTATCATTCGCGTCGATATACGAAAGGAAGAAAAGCCATGCACAGCAGTACACACTGGATAGGTTATTGCAGCACAGATAAGCATGAAGATGGGCTATATTGGTAGCCTGTAATATCAGCATTACTTCAGCTACTCGGAAATACTAAAAATAGAGCTGAATAAAAGGTATTTCTATTTTGCTAATATCTTAAGGTAACTTATAGCTACCGCAGAGCACGGTGGAATAGCTCCGGAAGTCTCAGTTTTCTTGGCGCCGCCATCACGGGCTGCGAACGCATCCCCCGCAGCCCCTATCAAAATAATAATAAAGTCAGTTTCATTTAACGTCGTTTTCGCTTAACGTCACTTCTCCAGGAACGCATCCTGACGTTAAACGAGGACCCCCTGTATATATATATATATATATATATATATATATATATATATATATATATATATATATATATATATATATATGTATAACATCTTTCTTTTTAGAACATTTCAATGCTTTTCTTTCAATGATATATACATATATATGTATGTATATATACCTTTGATCGACATGGATGTCCAATCCGTCTGAAGTTTATTCACGTCTCTGAATTGTGCAACAAAGACTCGCGCCAATTTAGTGTATAGTGATATAACTGCAAAAGGCAAAACACAGAGTATTTATGACGCATGCAGGACGCTCTAGTCATATTGGCAGCGAATGTAAGATTTCCATGCAGTTGTTACATTCGCTAAAGACGGGACAAAAGAGACCAGATGGTTCCGCAGGTACAGTGCCTGTCGATTTTAAAGAAGATATTACCTTATTCTTGATTGGTGTGTCTTTTCTGCGCAATTTTGAGACAGTGAACAAAGTTCCCACGATTTGCGAAAACCGTGGCAAGAAAATGACATAATAATCGATCAACATTTTACAAAGAACCCCCTTTCCAACTATATATATATATATATATATGGAAATTCTCGCAGCTATCGATAACGCGGATTCCCTTTTAACGATAACAAATGAACAAGCAACTGGAAAATAATGCACGAATTAATACCCAATTGTACAAAAAGAGTTTGCAGGCGGATTTTGCTTTATTTCATTTTCCTTCGTTTATCATTCATTCATAGTACGCTGATGACGGAGCAGGATCGCTCCGAACGATCCATAGTGCGAAACGATTTCTAGGAAAGCAAGACGGCCCTACTGGCATGAAAAATTTGAAAGACACACATAGAACAACTGAAACAGAAATGATGCAACATGTCGTTGAAAGTGAAATAGCCGATCAAAGAACACATAATACAACAGATACCGAATATTTGACTTCTTGCAGCGGCACACTTAAACATCCTATACCTGAATAACTCTGCAAGATCTTGTAATTTTATTAATTAATTAATATCCTGAGCATTTTGAGTCTCTTCTCGGCGGTGCAATTGAACAAACTGCCCGTGCAGATGATTTGTGACCACGCTAGTCACCCTACATGTCCGGTTTGCCAATTTTTCGGCACAGTACATTTGAAACGTAGTCGACGCAAATTAGGAAAACTTTTCATTTTAACACAAACTGCTCCGTCGATAATACGACAGAGACAAAATGCTTCCGCACTTTTTAATAATGTTCAACCGCGTTGTTAGCGGCGCTTGAACTTTTCTGCAAGCCGTTTCCCACTATTTGTTTTCTGATCCTGCAAGGACAACCCTTTTGCGGTAGTACCAAGAAGACGCTTCCACTTGGAAGGCTAATTTGACTGACTGAAATATCGCCGTCATTCAAAGCACCAAACGTACACTTAGCCCTCCCGATGACAGAAAAGACAGTGGATATGACGAACGTGATTTCTTAAAGATACCTTCCTTCGCGCACAACTACAACCCATACACGCTGAAGACGATCACGGGAAAGCTGCTAAAAACGAAGCACCTCTTTTGAACAACAAAAATGGCTGAACAGAATCGCACGGCAAAATGGAATTCAACTTGCAACTTTATGAATGTTTAATATACACCTATCTGCCTGATCAACATAACACCCATCCAAACATGGCGACAGATGCATTCGGGAAACTGGTCAGACGCTTTCAATGATTGAGAGCCATCCATTGTCCTAAATTTGCTAATCACGTGTCCATTGTTTAAAATCGCGTAAAATTCAAACGTACAGATGGGTGACAAATGGCGAACAGAGTGAAGGAGAAGCAGAAATCAAATCCGCATAAAGCGCGCACTGCAACTGGAACTGATCAAAGCATTCTCGCAGAACGATACTCCCACACGGCATGACAGAAAGGGTTGAGTAAAACTTCGAACAAAGTACTCCGTAGGCGGGAGCTTAAGAAAATGAAAAGTACGAAATTGTCATCGCGAGCAATTGGAGCTTCGAACCTTTCGATTCAGCCTTACCAATTGCAACGAATTACGAACCAAAGACGTTCGGTCGCTACGGACTTTCCTGTTGCAACGTTCTCTTTTCAAGGGCGCTGCTCTTTTGGAATTTTGTACTTTTCAAAGAATTTCTCCCCGCCGCATTACGACACAGTTTGAGCTGCTCTCGCAGCTGCATCTGTCTGGACCAACGGCGAATTGGCAAGGTTCGGGAGAGAAAGTTCATAGCAATGTTGGGTAAGTTGAACGTTACCGTATACTATTAAAATTTGCATATTCTTAATTGATTTGCGTAATATTACACGTCGCGGCACGTATGGTAGCAAAGCAATAGTAAAACGAGGAGACTGGACATCGAAAAAGGTGTACAACTCTCCCTGGTGACAGCTCGTTGACGAAGTGAGCCCTCGAGTAAAAGTCAGTCCCATCGGCATCACGTTGCTGTACAAAGGCACAATGACAACCGTAAAACGAGTCTTCAAACAAAAAGCTCACTGACATGTGGTACAATACTAGCAATTTAACGTGTTCACGAATTACCAAGAAAAATATATTTACCTGACAATAGTAACTGGTCAAAAAATTGATTCTCGTCGGCTGGTTGCATTCACTTTTGCCACAGGTTCAGTTATCACAAGGATACAACCAACGCTGTTGCAAACGTTCTCCGTGGACGACAGAAGACTACGTGAACAATACAGCTCGTCGATCGAATTCTTCCACTATCGATGCCGCAGATAATCTCGAAATACAGGTAGATAATGCCCACTGGAACGCTACCATAGCATTAATATTGCATAAAATCAAAATTCTGCCCTTGCAACGGAAATCTCAACGTGAAATGGTCTTTTCTGAGATTTCCTTATTTTTTCAAATGGTTTGAAGGTAACCTCGCCAAACCGATGCAAAGGCACCTGAATTCAATGCTGCGCATCAAAGGGCGGTTGCCGTACGACTCCACGGCTGGAAGGAACTATTGAAACCAAAGTAGCCAAACAAACTTTTTCGCACACTTTTCAACGACGACAACGGCGGGCAGAGCCGACGAAGCTACGTCAGCAAAAGGTGTCCTATGAAAAGCAGCAATTTTCGAAGCAAAGCAAACTGCCACAACGGACGCGTGCGCATATCGAAGGTTACGAGCAAATTGAACTCTCCATTACGAACTTCCCGTGCGAACAGTTTAAATTTCATTCAGTAACGGAATGCGTAAATGTTCGGCCATTCAACAGATGAATAAACAAGTATACAGATCAGTAGCTGTAAATAACAATTACGTTAGCCATTGGGGTGACGTGTGCGCCCTTTGGCGTCAATTTTTTACGCAACCGAACATGACAACGGTGGGCTCTTCGTTTAGGAGGGTGCATTGCGGCATTTTGCGGCCGTTCGAAACTCCAAACCGTCAACGGAACTCGAATCATCCTCAGCGAACCACTAGGCGCACGAAGTTCAGTTCGAATAACCAAAACGTCCTTACAAAGGCATGCCCAGGAAGTGAAAATGGGATTCCTTAACTAACAGGGGAACATTACCCAAGCGGCAACGCCTCCTCGCTAGGATCCCATTGAAGAAAACTGAATTATTCTAGTGGCCTCCTTAGTCATGGATACTTCATCACGCGGTCTGTATTGGCATGTTTCAGTTGATAAACTAATTCGCAGTATTACCGTGCAAAGTGAATGAGCATCGACACGACGAATAAAACTACGTGTGTTAGATTATGAACGCAGGCAGTGGTGCACTGCCGGATACGAATTTTCATTGACGACAAACTAGTCAATGCACACAGTTTAGGTGAACTACCTTCTACGACTTCTGCGTACGGAATATTCGGCACTTTGCAAAAGCGCAATTATGCACCTTAATGCTGCGCGAACTCGCAACATTCTTGAATATACGGAGTATAAATAGAATGAAACAAGAACGCTGTGAAGACGTGAAATAATATCACGCTCTTCCATTTATCAATGGACATCGACCGGCAAAGTACGCAGCAGGGAAATTCGACAAAGTCAGCCTATTTGGGGTCGCTAAACAACCAACAAATATCGCTGATGGAACTTAAACCTTTAAGCTGCTATTGCAATGCAGCTCCTTCACCGTAGTCCCAACAGCAATTCAGTCACCATACTCGCGCGGATTGCGGAATTCTTAAACGTTTGAGCATACTGGTATGCTCAACAGAATGCTGTCAGCCTTTCCTGTTTCTCCCTTGCCGAAAGGCGGTACTTCTCGCTGAGAATGAATAAGCCGAGCATGGAAAGTTCCCCGCTTTATCTAATGGAAAGCACCTCAAGTCCCAACACTCAAAACAGACGAGTATTCATAACGCAAGGATAATTTCTATAGCTACAATCCGCCTGGTATCTAATTCCCATCAAACGTGAGTAGAGCAAATGCTACAATGAAACAATCGATCGGCTAATTAAGTAACCAGTTCGTTATATTAGAAGCAACAGCTCAATATTTCGCGAGGAAACCAAAGTGAAACGCACAGAACAAAACGGTATCATAGTGAGTCATGGTGGGAAGAAACTGTGCTATGGAAACCGCTAAACGAAGACAGCGGTTCCATGGAAAGGCCCAAGCATAACCCCGTCATCTCCTGAAAGTCTAACGTTCTACATGTTGAATGAAAACTACTTTCGATTTCAAGAGATGTTCTTTCGACAAAAACCGGTGCGCCAATGAGAGGTCCCTTATTCTCCAACGTTAGCGGAAGTATTACTTATGGACCGCCTACAAAGAAAAGCCTTTTCTCCCACAGACAAAAACACAGAGCCTATACTATTCGAAAGATACGTAGACGACATATTCATTATGATTGCGAAGGGTAAGGAAGAAATCTTTCTGAAAATTTTAAGCAACCAGTTTCCCAGCGAAATTATCTTCGCAATAGAAAAAGACGAAAACAAAAGATTACCTTTTCTCAAGATTTTAACTACAGTGAAACCGCGATTATCCGAACAAGCTGGGAGGTACAAATTTTAAAATGCTGTAAACTCGTAGAGCGTTGCGTTCTCTGCTTTCAACGTGTTACGTGGTGGATTTTCCAGAGGGTATATTCTTTGCTTCTCGATGCCAACCTTCCATCATTCCTCCAAACCGTCGTTACGGAGCGCGACCTGTTCTTCTTATCATCGGCGTGATGAGAAACGTTCGTATCTCCAATTAGCCAACTCAAAGGAAAACTGAAAGTACACTTCGATGAAGAAGAAGATGATGATCAGGACTTAATTTACGAAGCGACGAAGCTAGACAGAACCGGGAAGCTTTTCTAATGCAACCATTAGTTTCTCGGAATGAAGAACCCACGCGGGACACAAAGCAGGCAAAAAACATGTTACAGTAACGGTATTATTTCTCGTTTAATAAAGCAAACGTAGCCTTCAGACCTAACCCGGTCCATCATCAGCGCATAGTGATCACTGACGAGGCAGACTATAGTTCAGCACACACCTCCACCACGACCAACCTGGCTAGCGACATCAGCTGTCAGGTCTAACCCAACCCATCAAGCGTCTGTCGCCTGCATAGTCATTCAGGCAAAGGAGCGGGCGTCCCCTCCGACCGTCCTCGACAGCGACCGAACGAGAAATGAGGTAACGGCAGCAGTCCAGCCCGTCGTTACTTTCTTGTTTAAAGCGCGTGGACTTTAAGGAACTCCTTCTGATGCTATCCTTCTTCTTCCGTTTAGTCTCTCCGCTTTAATCACTTACCTCATTTCTCGTTGGGCCGCTGTCGAGGACGGTCGGAGGGGACGCGCGCTCCTTTGCCTGACTGACTAAGCAGGCGACAGACGCGTGACGGGTCGGGTTAGACCTGATAGCTGATGTCGGCTAGCCAGGTTGGTCGTGGTGGAGGAGTGTGCTGAACCAAAGACTTCCTCGGGGGTGATCATTATGCACTGATGACGGACTGGGTTAGGTCCGAAAGCTACGTTCGCTTTATTCAACGAGAAATTAAGCACTTTTACTCGAAACGGGATAAAAATCCGTGAAAACAAATGAAAAGGAATTATGAAAAAATCCCGTTACAAACAAAGAAACTTATTGAACAGTAATGGTATATGCAAATTCTTCGGGCAGTTACCGTATTCCGCTTTTCATCGTCAAAAAATCAGCGAAACGAAGACATTTTCAGAATACAAAGCGTCTTCCAGTTGCGTACGGCAGGCAGGAGGAGCATGCATGAATCAACACTGAAATCTTGAAAGGTGATTTAAAAAGATGTTGATAAACAAAGCGTACCAAAATTTGATCTGGGAAAAAAGGTAATGTGCTCTTATTATTTATTATAAGGTCTGTGCAAAATTAATTTCCGTTTTCACGCGCAGCGCCTAAAATGAGATGGCTCGCTTGAAAGGCAGCCACTTCGATAAAGTACGCGCATCGTCGCCAAGAAGGTGCAGGGTGAAATGCTACCCGACGATAAAAATTTGGATCTTGGAAATTGAGAAACTACCGAAGGGTGTTTTCGAACTAACACACCTGCATCCGCAATAATGCACCTAGAGCGTGGAAAAATCAGCAATCGGTAGGAGACAATTCCAATAAATGGGTCGTGAGAAAAAGTCCCTTTATCCAACCTGCAAGAATTTTAGACCGATGATTTTTGAGTAATGCTGTTTTGCGTTGTTCTGCAAAAGGACCCGTCCTTCCTTCCCTCCTGTCCACGTCTTCGAAGCTGCTGACCACTCATTTCCACATAGTGACAATGTGACACTGTAATAAGGGTTAGCCGGCGATGACACAAAATTTTAACGGGTAATCTCTTCACGGCATTACCAAAATTCAGGGATTAACTGTTGTATGCAAATAAGGCTGTCAGAGGCGTCCGGAGAGGTCTGCTTGACAAACCCTACGAAGCAATGTCATGATTATGGCATAGAACCCGTTCTTCGCCAGCAATTATCAACGGGCCAAGGAATAGTTCATTTTGAAAGTTAGCAAGACTACAGCACATGCATAAACGGTGAAATCTTTGAACGCCAATCAAAGCATACGGTACTCGCTTGTCCACTCACTTCGCAAAGCCAATCTGCGTGGCATCAATATGACTATGGTCGAAGTCAAGATACATTATGCAGCGATTTTCTTCTGTGGTCATAACGATATTCCGGACGTTGAAAGCGGACAGAAAACGGAAACCATGAAAAAAACTAAAAGCACAGTGACAGAGCAGAAAATCTGCTCTTCATACTTATGTAACATATGCACGTTTTGCTTAACCCTCGCGAGCATGACAGCTCACTTAGTTACGAGGGTAGGCGGTAAACGGCAACTCATTAGGGACAGACCTATAGACACTCTTTCGTCGTACCCCTCTGCAGAATCCGCGAGCAACAGGTAAACTTATGACTGTAAGATTTCTTCCACCGAATGCTAGCTCCTTAATGCAGACAACGAGTCAAGGTGCAAAGTGAATATTTGAAGCGCTTATACCACTGATTCCCAACGTTCGCCATGGGGCCCGTTAGGGGCCACAGAAAGGCACAGGGGGCGCTGGAAGGCAAGGGGCCCTGGAAAGTGAACGGGTCTCTGGGAGAGCATTGACAAGATTAAAGGCACTCTGGTGCGGTAATCGTAGGTAACCGAACGCTGGAAAGTTCAGAAGGGTAAGGGGCGATACGATTTCGATCATGCAGGATGTGAAACAATATTTTCGTTCGTCTGATTGCTCATTTAGCAGCGAACTTGACCGTACTCGTGGACTTCTCCCTTTATGACAGTTTGTGACAACGCTTCCGTCAAATCTTGTTTCTTTCTTTCTCTTTCCAAAAGTCAGAACCTGATTACACCTTTCTCAAATATGACAAGCACTATGATTAATCAAATGCTTTAATCCGGAAATAGACGCCTTATGCATGAAGCCGCTCTCTACAGGGATACGTTTCTCAGTAACCTGTCGTGGCACGTCGCGTCTCTGGGCGGATAAAGTCAGACAGCACAACTTTGAGGCATGACAGAGTCGCACTGATGGGACAGGTGCTACTAATCAGCTGACAAAACGAGAGAAGATCAAGAGTATCGTTTATGAATATTATGAATTGTACGCTGACTGCAGAGCGTTCTCGGTCCAGAAGCCTTTCTGCGTCCTACGTTTCATTTGTTATCATTTTTAACTGTTAGTTACCCTAGTAACAGCCCGTTGAGGAACTGTGCTTTCTTGATTATAAGCATTCCTGAACTTTCACGAGGATAAATCGTTCGCAACAACGGCAACGAAGTAAGTGCGATGTTTAGAGCCCGAGACCAGCTCTCCTAGGTGAATAGTAAACTTACTTGGAATAACTTGATTATCAGGATACGTGAGGATGATACCAGGCCCACTTTGGTCTTTAGTTTCTCCTTTGGTTGGATGAAGGTTGTTTGCCATTTTCTTCTATTTAGCATTGCAATTTACTTTTTTGTACCTTTACCTGAGGAATATTCCTGTACAAGCACGGTTTCGGTCTTTAGTCGACGGCGTACTACGATCAGGTAAATATTAGGAAACTTGAACCACTCAGCGCATATCGTTCTACTTAGTTGGCTACTGACGTACTATAGATGGCATATTATTTTTTGAAGAACACGCCAATTTCCCGTCTTGCCTATTTGAACAACAATATGACGGAGCTTTCGGAACTAGATTGTTCCTGTTTGAGCATCAATATGTGAATGGCACTGAATACGGAACAGGTAAATTCTGAATGCTTCATCAAATTGTTGTTCAAATAAGAAAATAGTAGAATTGGCGTCTTCTTGAAAAAAATTCCGCTGAAAAATGTGCTTTCCATAGATAGCAGAAGCGAAAAGGAAGTGTAGGCAGTATGGTGTGGAGAACCTAAAACACGGATTCATGAAATCACATTTGAGCCTGCGACAACCTTTCTGCCTGATCTGTGAAAAATCTTTTACCAATGAACTAATGAGGCCCTCAAAATTGGTCAAGCATTTGAAAAGCATGCACAGCGAAATGGCGTGTGAAGATTTGTCTTACTTTCAATCTCTTCGAGACAAGTTTCAAAAATGGGCAAAATTGCCAAACTTGGTTTCATCTGCGTCAAGGAAGAATAATGACAGTTTGCGAGCCTCATACAACCTACCCTTACTGTCAAATCTGGAAAGCCATTTACTATTGGGAAACAACTGCCGCTTGCAGCTGTCAGCGAAGTCTTGCGTACTATAATGCACGTGCTGGCAACCGACATTATCCGTAAAAATCCTTTGAGCAACAATTCGGTGCAATGACGTATTGACGAAATGGCTACTGATGTAGAAAACACGTTGTGCAATATTTTAAGAACCACGCAATTTTCATTACAGCTGGACGAATCGATCATGCCGCAGAATGAAGCTCTACTGCTAGTATATGTTCGGTTTATAAGAGAAGAAAAACTAGTTCAGGAATTATTGTTTACCACAGATTTGGTAACAGATACTAAGGGTGAATCTATATTTTTTGTTGCGTAAGACTTCTTTAAAGAGAAAGGAATTCCACTCACAAATATAATGTCAGTTGCGACGGATGGCGCCCCTTTAATGGTGGGATGCCATCGCGGATTTATTTCCCACTTGAAAAGATCAGTGCCAGATATGCTAGCGCTGCATTGCATGATTCACCGGCAACATTTAGTTGCGAAACGGCTTACAGATTGTCTGCATTGCTCCTTAAATAATGTCATCACCGCTGTTAACAAAATTAAAAGTAGCCCTTTGAAAGACAGGTTATTCAGACAACTGTGTGAAGAAAATGATGAAGAATTTATTCGTTTGCTACTCCACACAGAATTTCGATGGCTATCAAAGGGAGCATGTCTGCGCCGTTTTTATAACCTTTTCAATACCGTTTTGCAATTTCTCGAACAGTAGAGCTTTGAACTACGTGACAATTTGCAGAAGTGCAAAGGTGACAATAGCCTACATGTCAGACCTATATTTTCAGCTTAACGAAATGAACCCCCAACTACAAGGAGACGAACTAAACCTAGTGACAACTAAAAGCGTTATTGCAGCATTCGTCAGCAAGGTGGTTCTTTTCAAGCAGAACTTGGGACACGGAAATGTATACCAATTCCCGAATCTTAACAGGCTCAGGGACAATGGCGAAATAAGTTATGATGACATGCTTGTGTACTGCAATCATTTGACCATGCTGCACACGGACATGCGCGAAAGATACGCAGACATACTGTCCATGACAATACCAGCTTGGATTTTGGACCCATTCTCGAGCGTTGATGGAGCAGATGCCATTTTGCAGGAAGAGTTGATAGAGTTGCAAGCTAACGAAGAGTTGAACCGTAAGCTCAAGAATGGTTACAGCCAGTTTTGGTTACAGCGTCAAATTAGAGATCTTTTCCCCGGTTTATGGAAAATTGTTAAAAAGTTCCTCTTTACATTTCCCTCATCTTATTTAGTTGAACGTTGGGTCAGCACCGTAACAAATCTTTTGGAAAAGAAAAGAAAAACCGAAACCGGTTACAGATAGTAAAGCGCGGCGATTTGCGCTTGCTGCTTACTAATTTTGAGCCTGACGTAGAAAAATTGGTGCTATCCCATCAGCCTCAGCCTTCACATTAATTAAGCGGCTATGAATAAACAACCTATGGATTTGTCCTCGAGAAAGACTCTACTTAGGTGCCATATTTTGCAGTCGAAAAAAACTGAATCAACTTTGGAGCTAAATAACGTACCACACTGACGCTATTAACTAAGCGGTAAAAACTGGAGAAACGAGAAATTCACTACGATCTTCACCGTCAGAAGACCCTGTTGTGATCCGATATGCAATAACGAAGCTTAAATATATGGAATGTGAGAACTATGCATGTAGAACCAATTAAAATCTTAGGATGCTGAACTGTTTTTATACGGATTCTTCGAACTTACGATGCTCTGATTATCTCTGTCGCGAGTCTGAACGGGTGTGATTCGTCGTACAAGTTTGCATGAAAGCCTCCATTACTGGAAACTCAGAAGTTCCTAAGCAAGAGATTAATTAACTTCGTGTGACTGAGAAAGTTTCTTCGGTAAAATTTACTAAACAGAAAAATAAGTAACAGGAAACATTACTCTGTTTGAAGCATATCCAAAGCGCTCGTATGAGAACGGCTGCAGATGCTTGAAGAATTGTTAAACGACTTTGCCCTGTCGTTTATGGTTCGATTGGGGAAAATCCCAGTGGTGACAAGTTCAATGCTTCATTCTGTGCTAAATGCTGACCATTGCTCAAGTACCTATTCAGGCAAGCTTACAATGAACTCACCGCTAAGAAGCGCAAAAACCTGTAGGGAATCTAATAAGACAGTAAGGGTGGCAGTTGGTGGGGGGTCCAGGATGGTTATCTGCAATGAAAGGGGCGCTGGCTCCTAAAAGGTTGGGGAATCACCGGCTTATATGGCAAACAGCTTATCCATAATACTTTATTAATGGAAAGCAATGGTACGAATACCGTGGTGAGCTTTAATGAGGGAACGACCTTGAAGGGACATGTTACAATGATAATGAACAACTGGGATTATATAAATCAGTCAGCATAGAAAAGTACACGGAATAGATATCTCAACACAAGGGTGAACGAAAGTTGCAGCAACAGGAGCGTTCATGAAAAAACAGCAAGTATACTGGAGACGGTGAAAGCTCCTTCAACATCAAGTGACTGCAGCAATGGAGACATCGAAATGTACTTAACTTGCGCCAACGGGGACGTGGGATTTCAAATGTTGAATGACGTTAATATTATTCAATCTTGCATATGCATGCATGCAAGATTCGTATCTTGATAGGCTTGAATTTCGTACCCACGCCACCAAAAGTAGAATAATTGGATCTGATTAGCAGAGTGGAACATGGGATCAGAAATGATGAATGTTTAAGAGGTGATACAAACAGATCCTCGATTGCAAATTGGCTCAACAACCAGATATCACCCAACTTTGAACCTCTTGCAGAAGGAACAGCGCACCATCAAGGGACTAAAAAAGGGAGAAGACAATTATGGTTACGAAAGCAGACAAATGCATGTAGCGGTCGTCATAGACAGAGAAACATACAAGACAACAGACATATTGACAACTGGAACGTACACATCACAGGAAAAAGACCAATCGCAAGAAGTCGGAAAAAGTCCCATCAGCCATTCGTCACCGTATATGAGGAGACTAAAGAAAAGAAAATATTCAAAATCATCAAAATACTCAAGTACAGCACAAATTTTTCATGTCAGGAATTGTTCTGCTCGCCAAAACTACACAAAAGGGAATATTCCTCTAAGACCAGCGGCAGCAAGCAAAAAATGTGTGATCAACGAACCTTGCAGCTATCGAGCCAGAACACTTAAACTACCTATTGATACAAGAGTTTCACATACAGAAAACTCTCTATCCTATGTACAAGAAATAAGACAAGTGGAACCTGAAAATGATAACATTTTGGTAAGTAACGAAGTCAAAGATCAGTTCACAAATGTTCCATTTGGTTATACGTACAACATCATTTTGAATTCATTATCCAAGGAAGAAACTATGAAAGGACAGACCAAACTTAACCCTTGCCATCTAATACAGTTGGCTAAATTTTGTACGGCAGAAGGATATTACTTCCCATGGAACGGAACTTATTTCTCACAATTGAAAGGAGAACCGATGGGAAGCCCCCTCTCTCCAATTGTTGCAGAAATATTCATGGAACATCTGGAAGGCACAGACAAATTGCCCCCATGCAAATAATCAAATGAACATTTGAATATTTCCATGTAGAAACATGAGAAAGACTTCAACATCAGAAAAACCAGAAACGGTTATTACATTCCCCACAACGTTTGTATCAACAAATATGAAGGAATTGAAGTTAGCGACACCTGGTCCACTGTGGCGGTAAAGACAGGATGCGCTTTGCACGAACAAACCGGACAATTAGAAAGGAGAAACACATGAATCCTAAAACGCCCCGCCACCTTAGTTTTTAAAAAGGGAGGATTTCAAACAAAAAAGGAGAGATAAAGAAAATCCCATTATTAGGATGTCATCAGATGAATGGGATTACTTTAAAGACCATAAGGATATTGAAAATATCGAGTTTGAAAATCACTACTGACGCTCATCTTAAAAGGTAGTCGCCGGCCGCCTGCCCCTTACTCGACATATTTATTCGAGACAGTTGAAGCGCTGAACACGGGACCAAGGGAGCTCCCGAGAGCTGCACAAAGAATAAAGTATTTTACACGGGTGTCTTGCCTCTTGCTGATACCATTATTCAACCTTTGAAACATGAGCGAAGAGTCAGAAGAGCTAGATCAAGAAAAAGAATAAGCCCGTCCTCCTCACGATAAGGCTTTCCAATGCCAAACGGACTGAGAGTGTGATTCAAAAAGGACGTTGTATTTTAGATGTATCCGAGACTTAGGTCGTCAGAAGCGGATGACAGCTTTAAGAAAAACATTCACAATTCATTTTCTAAAACAGACCATACTTCTTGGTATGACTACGACAAATAATCTTTAATAAAAGTCATATTACACATACAAGGCGCCTCAGAAAACAAAGTTTACAATTAATCACGTAAGATCAAGCGGCTAATAAGGAAAGTAAACTTTTCTTATACGGATTTTCGATTATTCGGACTCGATCCCGTTTAGTTCGGATAACCGAGATTCGACCATGCAAGACACCCGGATGGTCTGAAAACAATGGTCTACGGAAATCTCACGCATGTGAGAATCGAACAGACCTGTGCATTCCTCACCTTGTCGTTCATGCGGTGTAACGAAAGGAGCCCTGCACGTAATGGCTGGTCGAACCTTTAACATTTGTAACCGTAAAATAATTATGCCACGAGATAGGATACATTCAAAGGAACCACAGAGATAATGGTTGACAGAAGAAACTTACAAATCTCATCAATTATAAAGGATTCCTCAACGGAAAACCTAACAGTAAACAGTGCCCCTTATGAAGCGGTACTGGTGCTCCCCTGCTAAATCAACTTATGGGAAAGACTAGAGATTAGGGATAACGCAAAAATTCATACTATTCTTCAATGGTGCTCCAAGCCTGAAATGGCAAAGTTCAGATCTTGGCTGACAAACAACATGGAATAGCTCATCAAGTCAAATTTACTTGCCTGCGTCATAAGTTGGCTACTTCGGAAACATCCCTAACCACAGATTCGAAGGGCGCACAAAATACTAAAACGCCAAACGTCGACTATGCGTAAAAAAGCATGACACTACGTGGACGCCCGCATCGCCCTAAAGCAGTGATTCCCAAAGTGGGCGATATCGCCCGCCCCCTTGGAGGCGATGGAAAGGCTCAGGGGGCGATGGAACCAGAGAGTGCGCTCAGGGGGCGATAATGGGCTCAATGAGGGTGATGTGTTCTAAACGAGTTATGAAAATTTAGAGGTCAGTGAAGGGTTTGGGGAAGTCAGCTACTACGCTTCGTGTGTCGTTTTCATCGTCGCCTGCCACTCAGCCTTCCCTATGGTGGGATAGCACGATGGAACTTGCGAAAAGTGAACAAAATCACTGATCTAATTTATCACGCTTTCATGTTAATGTGGGTCATGGAGCAATGAATCCATCATTTCCGGTTAGCTACCATAACAGCATCTGCGTTAAGTGGCTGAAACCGGTGACTATTAATATTAATATACGAGCGGGGGATCTGAGCGACGGGCGTTAACGAGAAAAGACTCCATTTCTCTGTCCAGACTTCGCCGGCCGTAATCTTTCGATGCTTATTACCGAAGCTTTAGAAGTCGCTGTAATGAGCTCTTGAAAGAAAAGGAAACCTGAAGTGAATGAGTAAAAGAACGCTTTAGCAACCTGAAGTGAATGACTAAAAGAACGCTTTAGTTTTGCGTTATACCACCTCCGAGAGCGAGTTTTATAAATACAGTAATACCACTTTCGATTATATCTGTAACTTTCTCTTGCTATCTCAGCTGCACTGTCAAGCTTAAGAAATAGTAGTTCCTTCAGAACGAACGGAGTGAATGGAAGAAAGAAATTTGAGGAGTCACAAAATTCTCGTCTGCTTAAAGCCCTCAATAATAATTCGCTATTACCCTTTCTTTACAGAGTCCATCTTTGAGGTAAATCTCTTATATATCTTTGTTGCAAGCATAAACTGCTTTTTTTCAATGGAACATTGTAAGTTGCGTCGTTGTCAGACGTCTGGTGGCAATCACCTGGGAATTTCTTCTTTTTCCCCTTTTCGTGTAAGCTTGCGGTCATACATTGTTATTTACAAAGCTGAACTCTTCCTTACTTGAACCATTTCACGTCTACTTCATTTTCAAAATTTTCCAATTTTTCTTCCCATTGTAAGGTTAATTTTGCTGTTTTAAATTAGGAGATTCATTTTACGTTTTTTATTCTTCCAGTCGACTTCGAGTAACGCAGCAGTGATCTATTAATCGCGTAAACCTCCGGTAAACTTTCGTTTGTGCTTATTGAAGACCGAATACCTTAATTATGGATTTCACTCCATTTTATTTATTATTCAATTTATTTACGGACTACCCCGGATTTGAACGAACTCTATATGTATACATACCAGAGACGACCATGTTCAGCGGATGAAACAGAGTATTCACTTATTATAATACTATTTGTTAAAAACGTCCCGATTCAATTTATTTTATCTTATTTCCTGTTTACCTTATTACATTATATTTTATCATCTTCTGTCTTCGTTTCCTTAATGCTGGTATTGCCCTTGCGGAGCATGGGTGCGCGTGAGCGTCCGGTCACGATAGGCAGTACAAAACCAAAGTGCTTTTAATAGAACGTTGGGCACGCTTTACAGTCGAGGAACAAATACTAAAATTTGACATATCTAGGTTGGTTAAATAGAATAATCAATCAGCAATTACTCATAATCGGAGGAAATGTCTTAATTCGTGACAAGTTCGCTCCCTTTTACTTCCTGGAGGTCGCGTGATTGATAGGCTACCGTCGACTTCACTACAGCCTTATCATTTCACGCTGATGATGGAACACGGTGAGCCCTGAAAGGCCCGCAGATAGGTACAATTTTATGACCAATGAACGGCTTACTTTCCGTAAAATTTTGCATATACCTCCCGGAAATGGAGGGGGCGAACATGTCATGTTATGACACCTCATCCGCCAAATGAGTAATCGTTGATTGATTCATTCATTAGCGAACGTGGATATGCCAAATTCCAGTTTGTTCCTCAAGTATATAATTTGTGCACAACGCTATATCAAATGGATAGGTTTGTACTGCCTATATTGGACTTCCACGCTTGGTCCAGAGATACTGTCATTCTTATCTGACTACACGCGCTTTGTAAGTGCTTTTCAGAATTACCACTACTGATGGACCACTAATACAGAACTATTAATTAGAATTGTTGGGATTAAAGGCGGAGGACTTCGTAACGGTGCATATACCTTCATATTTTTATTGATTACTGTTAATATTTTACCTGTTCGTTATTTAAAAACAGCATGAGTTGCTCGAAAGAAAAAGGCATAACAGAATAAGATTGTTTAGTTTCAAATTTACTATAAGGTCCTGTGTAGGTGCTGATTACGCATGCAAAAATCAGTTTACTCTTACCGAGATTTTGAATGCATGCTGACAGCTACCCTGCCACTCTGTCGTACTCAATTTTACACAACGAAACATTCCTTATTGAAGAGCGACTAATGTTTAGTCTTTTTCACTAAGGCGGAAACGAAAAAATGAGGCAATACAACTTGGAGTATTTGAGATATGGTTTATCCCTTCACTGGTTGATAAGCATTCACCTATGTGCTTTATTTGCGAGAAAGTGTTCTCAAACGATTCAATGAAGCCATCAAGATTACAACAACACTTGAGAAGAGTACATGCTGACAAGTCGAATAAGGATTGGCTTATTTTCAGTCACTCTGGGATAAATTCCGCAAAAAGCCAACATTGCGAAGTATGCTATCTTCTGCTTCGCGACAGGAAAATGATAGGTTACTTGCTTCTTACAACATTTCATTACTAATTGCAAAATCTGGAAAGCCGCATAGCATCGGGGAAGAGTTATTGCTTCCTGTTATCAGTGAAGTTCTACGTACGTTGCTGCAAATATCACCGACTGAAATAATCAGAAAGATCCCGTTGAGCAATAATACGGTGCAGAGGAGAATCGACGAAATTAGCAGTGATATAGAAGATACTTTATGCAATTTTTTGAGAACTACATCATTTGCCTTGGAACTTGACGAATCCACTTTGCCCGGTAATGAGGCATTGCTGCTAGCTTACGTTCGCTTCATAAAAGACGAACGTTTAACACAGGAATTATTGTTTGCCAACGAACTTGTAACCGACACTAAAGGAGAGTCAATATTTCGCGCTGTAGAAGAATTTTTCAACGAAAAGAATATCCCTCTTACGAACATAATGACTGTAGCAACTGACGGAGCGCCATCCATGGTGGGAAGCCACCGTGGGTTTATTGCGCATTTGAAGGAGGTTCCGACTGTGTTAGCGGTTCACTGCGTGATTCATCGGCAGCGTTTGGTTGCAAAACACCTCAGCGACCACTTGAGTTGCTCACTGCAGTTAGTCATTGCAGCAGTGAAGAAAAACAAGAGAAAATCGCTGAATGAGAGATTATTGAGTCAGTTGTGTGAGGCGAATGATGAAGATTTTAACCGCTTATTACTTCATACTGAAGTTCGTTGGTTATCGAAAGGCACTTGCTTGAGCCGCTTTTATAGCCTTTTTGATACAGTTTTGGAATTCTTAGGGGACGAGAATGCTACACTGCGAGACAACTTGAAGAAATCCAAAACCGACATTGCATACCTAACGGAATTATACTCAAAGTTCAATGAGATGAATTTGCAGTTGCAGGGCGACAACCTTAACTTAATCAAAACGAATGCTATTATGTCTGCATTTGTCTCAAAGCTAGTTATTTTCAAGCGAAATCTGGAACGTGGCGAGTTCAGTCAGTTCCCACTTCTCGCTGCACTCAAGGAAAATGTGGAAGTCGCTGATGATGACATTTTGGTGTACCGCAATCACTTGGAATGCTGCACACAGATTTCATGAAACGATTCAGTGACATTCTATCCATGAAAATTGTAGACTGGGTTGTAGATCTATTCTGTAAATGCGGAAGAGACAGAAACGAAACTACAGGAAGAGTTATTAGAACTGCAAAACAATGAAGAGTTAAAACCTAAGTTTAGGAGCGGATATCACTAGTTTTGGTTACAGCGACAAATAGCACAACTTCATCCTCGGTTATGGGCTGTTGTGGAAAAGCTTCTTATCAGTTTTCCATCGTCTTACTTAGCTGAACGTGGATTCAGTGCAGTTACTGATCTGCTGAGTGAGAAAAGGAATCGGCTGCAAATAGCGACAGGAGGCGACCTAAGAATAATGCTCACAAGTATTAATCCCGATGTAAAAAAGCTAACTTCACTTCATCAGGCACATACTTCGAATTGAGAAATAGGTTGCTATCTTATGCTATGGTTAATAAAGGATTACTGACATGAACTTCCATTGTAATCTCTTTTCTCATTTGTCAAAAAGCATTTGCTACGCATCTTAAGTTGCCTTCTATTACATTGCACACGGAACGTTTTGTAATGCGCAGACAGTCAAAATCCCGAAGTCGAAATCGCGAACGGCCAAAACACTGAAAGGACCAAATCCCGATGGTCGAAATCCCGAAAAGAAAAACTACCATTATCTTGCCTCCGGGTCTCTTAATTAATTAATACCATTTCCAGGATATTGGTCGTTCAAGATTTCGACCGATCGGAATTTCGACCTTCTGGAATTTGATCGTTCGGGATTTCGTCACTCTGGACTTCATCACTCGGGATTTCGTCATTTGGGATTTCGACATACACCCCTTGTAATGATCCGCAAGACTTCGTAATTTTATTGTTACGGAAGGCAACCCGTTTACTATGCAGAGAAAGTCATTGAACCGATAACGGAGGAGCATCAGGAGACGCCTTGACCTATCTTCACCGTCGACTCAACTGAAGTCTGGGTAGTGCACGACAGAGGGAGAGAGAGAGAGAGAGAGATGTGGGGGTGATGACAAAATATTTGTCTCAAAACGGGGGCGATGGCACCAAAAAGTTTGGGAACCACTGCCCTAAAGTATCAACCGCTACAAGTATTAGCTGTCGGTGAACATGCCCTATTGTGCTCGGATGAACCGGAAGCAAACGCATTACGCAGAGAGAACGATTGCCAACTTGGAAGGATCAAGGAAACTCCCGGCATGCAGTGGATAAGGCTTTTGGCAACTGGGCAGTGCATCTTTGCTTTTCTTACGATCGCTGAGCAACCGTCGGTTGGCCCTTCCGTTCCACATTGCATGCAGGTACACGAGAAAGCGCAACCGAACCAGTGACTGGTTAGTCAGCTTGTTAATAAATGAGATACAAACACAGGAGCGTACGGAATGTTCACTATTTGTGAGCTTTCGGAACAAGCTATATTCCGCCTTTAGCGAACAGATCGCAACTCAATACGGCATATCCAGTCCTCTACGGCAGCCATTCTCAATGTGAGGCCTGGGGCCCCCAGGGGGGGCCGAGAGAGTGTCAGGGGGGCTGAAATTGAAAATTTCCTGGGAGGGGGGCCAGGAGGGACTCAGGGGGGGGGCGAGGCCAAACGCAATTAAGTAGACTGGAACGGAGAAACAATTTATTTCAATCCCTGTCCATACGTATTTGCTTTCCGAGTCGCGTTTTCTTTACGTGCGAAATTCAGACTTACCCATCCTGTGACGGTATATTTACTGTACCTTTTTTTCTCGGTTCACGTATTTTGTTAGCATCCGTTTAGATATCACTCATGAGTTCCTTGGCAAAGAAGAAGTGTCGACGTTATTCGGTAGAGTACTTGGCATTCGGTTTCGTCCAGTCTCCTCGTGATCAACTATTGCCCATGTGTTTACTGTGCATGTGTTCATTTTCAAATGAGAGCATGAAACCTTGCAAATTGAAGAAACATTTGATTAGCGCGCATCCGGAGAACAAAGATAAGCCTTTGGAATATTTTTCGAGTTTGAGAGATAGCTTCAAAAAAAGGGGGACACTGCCTCAAATTATAGGCCAGTGCTCACAGACATTGGACAAGGGCACTGTTGCGTCTTACAAAATTAGTAAACTTATTGCACAAACTGGGAATGCCCACAATGTCGGTGAGTCGCTCATCTTGCCTTCACTGTCCATAATAATGTCTGACGTCATGAATTTGAACCCCAAGGATACCGTTCAGGCAATTCCATTGAGCAACTCCACCGTTTGCAGAAGAATAGAGGAAATGGCAAACGACGTTGAAGATCACTTGGTTTCCTTACTTCAGTCGAAAAAGTTTTCTTTGCAAATTGATGAAACTACTTTGCAAGACAATGACGCTCTTCTCATGGCCTACGTTAGGTTGTGGAATGCAAATACGCTGATGGAGGAAATGTTGTTTGCCAGAAGAATTAGGTCTGATACTAAGGGACTGACGATGTTTGGAGAAGTTCGAAACTATTTTAATGAGAAGAACATTCCGTTTCAGAATTTAATTGCTTGCGCGACTGATGGCGCTGCTTCCATGGTAGGGCGGTAAAGGGGATTTATAGCCCATCTGAAAGCAGTCTTACCTTCAGTTTTCACTATTCATTGCGTCATCTATAGAGAGCATTTAGTGTCGAAGAAGCTATGATCACAGCTAAACCGTTCCCTTTCGGTTGTCATTCAAGTTGTGAACTACATCAAATCCCACGCTCTCCAGAATCGTCTTTTCCGTCAACTTTGTGAGGAAAATAACGAAGACTTTGACACGCTGCTGTTACATACCGAAGTTAGGTGGCTCTCAAGGGGAAATTGCCTTCAGCGTTTTGTTGCACTATGGAAAACGATAGTTGCCTTCATGTCTGATAAGGAATACGGAGACAAACTCAGTCACGCTAAAGCGGACGTGTTCTATCTCGCAGGCATTTTCGAGAAGTTTAATTTCTTAAACAGAGCACTACAGGGCAGAGATAATAATCTCATGGACAGCAAGATGGCAGTCGTCTCTTTTCTCAAAAAACTCGAGGTATATTGGCATAACATAGGTCGTCGGGAATTGTTGCAGTTCTCGAACCTGAAGACCATCGCAGAAGAAGTGAATGATGATGACCTGCTGGTTTATGTGAATCACCTGAAGCAAATTCAAAAGGACATGGAAGAAAGATTCTATGACCTCTTGAATTTGAATATCCCAGATTGAATTGCAGATCCATTTGAGGTTTCAGCCCTTGAAGTCGAGACAGAAATTCAAGAGAGCTTGATTGACCTTCAAAATGACACATCTGCACGTCGCCGATTCAATCACTCTGGAAAAGACTTTTGGATAAAGAATGATTTGCCAAACAAATTTCCAGCACTGTGGGAAAAGGTACAAATCTTTTTCATAGCATTTCCCTCAACGTACTTAGTTGAGTGCGGATTTAGTAAGGCAGTTGCCTTAACAAAATCTAGGAACCGAATGGATGTCGCGGCCAGAGGCGACCTGCGACTGTCATTGTCTAACTTGGAGCCAGACATAATGAAACTTGCAAAGAAGTGTCAACCACAAGGGTCTCATTAGTTTAGTAGTTCTTTCTGTGTACCCTTTTTAAGGTTCTCTCACTTTGTCGAAATGCTTACTTCCTTGGCTTTCATCAGTAAATAGTTTTACGACTGCATATTTGCATTCTATCAGTGCACTAATTTGTTCCTAGCAGTTCGTCGTTGGAAAATGATTGGTTGCTACACAAAGAAAGCGAAAATTAATTGACCAATAGGAAAAGGGGGGCCTGGCACCCGAGGACAGCTTCCAAGGGGGGCCCAGCGCAGAAAAGGTTGAGAATGGCTGGTCTACGGCATGGAAGCCCATTGTAGAAATCAAATGGTAAAGCTTGTCCGTTCCGTCAATCCGCAATGATCTGCGAAGGACTGTCCACCAGTAGGTGACATACAGTTTATCAGTACAAGGCAAGTCACAATGCTAACGTGGGTATTGGAAATACTCTTATTCCCTCTGCAATTCCATAGTTTGAGTGACAAGATAAGCCTCCCCGACAGTTCTGAAAATGGACAAGGATGTTTACCGAAACAACCCTAGTATTGTGATTCTCTTTATATCAACAAAGTTTCAAAGTATCGAATCTTTCGCAGCTCGTTGCAACCGTACTGTTTGGTATCCACAATGAAGACGGAAACCATATGGGCGCAGACCAAGGCGGCAGCGAAGAATTGTTAGGCAGTCCGAAAGACTGGATTCGGATTCACCGTTTCATAGGAAAAGCAGGTACTGCGTAAACAAAGCTCGGAGAGCGAAAACTCACAAAATGTTAAAAATAAAAGAAAGAATGCAAATGCGTGCAGCGGGACTTCCAAAAGTAGGGCGACGTTTACTAATGAATGAACAGAATTCATCGACACTAAAAAATAGTTCAAGTTGTCCATTCATAACTCCAACTTCTATGCCACCATTGAAATGTAGTCGTATTCTATACCCCCACTGTACGAACGTCATGAAATTCAATAATTGTAATTTACTAATAGAATCGACTCAACACAAGGACTCGGTTGTAAGATTAGAAAAGACAAGAATAATTCCAAAGAATGGCACTAGTACTTCCTGGTTATTGGCAGGCCGTCGTACGAGGATGCTTAAATTACGAGGAGACAAGGAGTAACGGTTCGTACGTCAGCACCTTCTATCACTACAATTACATTCTCTCCTTACGACGAGCACTCCATGCGGTACTGAAGCTTTTTAATTGAACGAGGCCCACGTAGTGCAGCCATTTCAGCACACCCCGGGGGAAAGCAAGCGCAACGGTGGGCGTACGGATGACAGCTGCACCCAAAGGAATGCAAACCAAACAATACATTAGACAGTACTCGACAATGATATACTGATTATTGATTAATCAAGACGTCAGTTGGATGCTCATTTTCCAGACGAGCCTACTTGCGCGAAACTTCAACGAATTACAAGCTCAAAACGCTGACTCGCAAATTGATATGTCGATGGAAATGGTAGAAAAGGCGAGAAAAGTTGAAAAACTTTGAAAATGGAGCAACCGAAAAGGGGGTCGGCATATCGTGAAGTAATTTGCCTTACACTGCTGCGCTGTACGATTTTAAAGACTAAGCAGCGCGAAGGGAAACGCCTATCCTCATTCCCCAAATAGCTCAAAGCTGTAGAGCAGAACCGTTCGTGACCACAGTTCCGTTGGCAGCGTCACTACAACAGGATCAAGCACGAAAAGCTCGAATGTTCCCGCTGTTCGACCCGAAGAGGAACCATTGAGGAAGGGCGGTCTGATTCGTAACGCTTTGGGGTACGGAAAGTGCCAACTTCGCTACGAAACGATTTTGCGCGTCTATTTTCAACGTTAACGAAGAAGTCAAAGCACTCGCTGGTCAAAGCGAACTTTTAACAATGAATGTCCGCGGAACAGCAAATCGTACCTGTTCTTGGCTTACGAAAACGACAAGCGGCCGATGGATGCCAAAGAGAGTTTATTGGCTTTCAAGTCGATCCGTCGCTTCTTCGCAGGAACGTACGCAAGCGAAGGGGATTACTTTTACAAATTCCTGCCTAACGGCCTCGAGTTGGCACTTCCGTAACTTGTAACCTGCGTATCAAGTAAACTGTAGCTATTTTGCGGTTCCGCTTGAGGTCGGCAGATCAGAGCCAACGAGTCAGTAGTCGTGAAATTTACTTCCGCTTTCCCGTTTACGCGGACTTCCGTTGTGCCTCGAGCGAGCAGCCTCTCCGCCCGTTTGCCCGAACGGCCAGCGAAAGTTTGAGCGAGTTTAAGTAACAATATAATGCGTCTTGCTTTGCTTGTTTCGTCCCTCTTTGCTCAACTCAGCTTCAATTTACGCTCGACGGACCAACGTCCTTCCAAAAAGGAAATTTAGACACACGAATAGCCAGCTGGCCGGCGATCCCATTTCGGCGAGCGTTCAGACTATTGATACATTGATTTACTTTCTCGGAAACGGTCATCCATCGTTGGTCCCGTTTAATTCAGTTCCGTTGTTGCTAGTGTTTTTGCGCGTCCAATTATTGGTTGTTTTCAAATGTCAAGTTGTGGGCGAAGCTTCCCGACGTGGGTAGCCACACGACGAAAGTATATTAACGTTGGCTCCGGACCGGGACGGCCAGTTCACTTTCGCTCGTTGACATGCACGGCATTGCCGACCCAGCTTTGCTGTGCGTCAACGCTAGCCTTGTCCAAACGTTGCCAGACGTGTACTCCGTCCAGCAGCGACACTTTGAGTATACCAATCCAGTTGGAAAGATGCAGGCAATAATGGGAAGATCCAAGGTCGCCCCAGCCTTTTCCGTGAGACTAATTCACATATATACGGTTTTAAACGTTTGCATTTTCTCATTTTACCTTAAGTTTTGTAAGGGTGCTTCTTTGAGCATTGTGATTTTGTCAAAAAGCATGCTTGCGCTTAACCTCCCATTGTTCCGTATATGGTGTTGCCTTATTTTAGAAAACCACGGCCAATCTCTCGTACTCTCAATGTTTGTCCGTCGTAGAAGCTATTCAATCTTGCTGCCGCCAATCCGGTCCTTCGTGATTATTTGTTCTGGTCCGCAGGTTGGGTAAAAGCCCGTAATACGAGGATCGAATAGGTAAGAACACTTAGCATGCTCCTGCCAAACAACGTATGGAAAACTGCGGAGTATATATATACAGGCAGTTCTCGTATAACGCGAGCGTTTGGTCACTTGAAAATCCTGAAAAATCTCGCGTTATATGAAATCGCGTTATAGGAGACATGTAAAGTATAGGAAAATCACGATTTGGTTCAAAGCGTCAGAAGGATTGTTTACTTGTAAACAACAACGGAGAGATATGTTAAATAAGCTGGGTTGAAACACGAATTATGATGTACCTGAGCTACTTATTCTACCGTTAGGCACGCTGACGTACGGATCCTCTTACACGGGGTCTGAATAACATTATCTTTTACGGCGATCATACATTAACGGCAGAGCTTTTATGATAGAACTCTTTACAGCGGACAGAGTTCAAACTGGCTTTCAGGAGCGGCGTGCTTGCGTCTTTAGCTTGTGGAAAGAGTCCCTCTCAGTACTAAAATAAACGACCTCATACCCAGGAAAGAATGGAGTTCCGTTGGACTCACTTTTTTAATCTCACTATCCTTTGTTACGGGCGAACTGAGGTCCTATTAGATGTAGAAGGTAGCGCTTCCTCATCGTCACAATGTTTCTTCATTGCAGTAAAGTAGAATTCGAGCTTCTTTTGTTTCGCACGTGTACTTCTTTCGTACAGCAGCTGCTTATATGGCTCCAAGCAAGCTCGGATACCTCTTGTGGTTTTCCCGCTGCGTTCTGCATTACAATCATTGTCTTCGAGCCATTGTAAACGCTGTTCAATAGTTTCCAGGGTATCTGACAGCTCAGCAGTGGTCATTTGTCGCGGAGGAACTTCCTGATTTTCATCATCTTCTTGTCTTCCTTCTGCTTCCCCTGCTACAGAAAGTTCCTGCAGCTCCTCAGTGGTCAGCTCATCCGGTTGACAACTCAAAATGTCCTCAATATCCTGATATTCCACTCCTTCAAAGCCTAGCCTGTTTGCCAACTGAACGCAGCTTTCAGTAATTTCGCATATTTGAGCAGAAGGCTCAAAGTCTTTAAAATCGCAGATCAGATCTGGGATGAGTTTCCGCCAAACACAGTGCAAGCACCGTTTTGATACGTCATTCCACGCTTCTACGATGTTGTTAATGGCCATTCTCAGGTTATAGTTCTTCCAAAATTCCATCACAGTTTCACAATTTTCTCCGTCGGTCGCGTCGATCAGCATCTTGAACGTTCGCCTTAAGTAGTAAGCTTTGAATGCTCCGATAACGCCTTGGTCAAGCGGTTGTAACAAAGAAGTGGTCCGTGCAGGCAAGAAAACAAAGTGGACATTTGGGTCTAGCTCAGCTATCATCGGTGGGTGGCTTGGCGCGCTATCCATGATTACGAGAACTTTAAAAGCCAAGTTCTTCTCGTTCGAGTATTTCTTAATGTCATTCACATAAGCATTAGAAAAAATATCAAGGCAAACTTGGGCGGTCATCCATCCTCTTTTGCTGTACCTGTAGTAAACGCCCAAACTGCTTTTAACAATTCCCCTTAGGGCTCGTGGATTGGCATGACGATGAATCATCAATGGCTTCAGCTTAAGATCCCCACTAGCGTTGGCACCGACCATTACAGTCACACGATCTTTCGCAGCGCAGATTCCTGCAGCATGCCTACGCTCTCTGGAAATGTAGGTCCTTTTTGGCATACGCTTTAGATAAAGATTTGTCTCGTCGAAGTTAAAAATTTGATCGAGGCAGTAGCCCTTTTCTTTGACCAAGTTTTGTACTTCTATTGGAAATGTTTGCGCGGCATCGACGTCCGCGCTTCCTGCTTCGCCACAGAGACGAACATTGTGAAAACTGTATCGATTCTTGAAACGGCAGAACCAACCACTACTAGCAGTAAATGGAGGAATTTCAGTAGGATTTGTAGACTGTTTCTTAAGGTCTTCGTAAATGGTAACTGCTTTTTGTCTGATGGTGAAAAACGTTGTTCCTATTTTTTTCATCGTTTGAGTTTCGATCCAAATGCTGAGTAGTTTTTCCATTTCTTCCAGTATCTTCGGCCTTGTTCTTATTGACATCGCAATACTTGAACTGGTACCGCTTACGCAAGTCTGTTTAATTTTTTCTGCATTGCTCCTAATGGTCCGTAAGGTTGATTCCTTTATGCCGGTAGCTTTGACGATATCACGTGTCGTCTCATTCCGTTCGTACCGTTTCAGTATCTGAAGCTTCTCTCCAACAGTCAGCGCCTTTCTTTTTCGACCACTACCAGCTGACTTCGAATCAGGAAGCTTAGACATTTTCAGATACTTAAAGGCTATCCTCAGATCGCGGAATCAGACAAAATACTTACGAATTGAGCTCGCAATCAGACGGTGTGAATGCTTTCCAATTCTGTGCTAGCGTACTACGACTCACTGGAAAACCTCTACGATGCCTGCGCTTCAGGAGAATTGAAAATGGAAACGTCGTCTGTACACATGTTCCTGCCGGCGCGAATTATTCCACCGAACATGAATACCGATCAGTAGCCTGTTTGAGTATGCATATCGCAGGGTGCACAGCTGGGTCGGACACTACTTCTGATAAGAATCCTAAACGTCTTTGTCACATTTCGCTTGTTCGTGACCGAAGAACGCGCATAAGCTAACAGCGCGGCCTTTGTTTGCTCTCGGTGGATGAAAACACGGGGAGACTTTGCCATACGCCCTCGCTTTCCAGCCGGCGAAATCGCGTAAGAGCGAAAACAGAATCGCGTTATGTGAGAAAGTGCTACGATTTCAAAATCGCGTATGAGCGAAAACGCGTTATATGAACACGCGTTATACGAGAACTACCTGTATATATATATATATATATATATATATATATATATATATATATATATATATATATATATATATATATATATTCATGAAGTTGTCTCTTCACGGATTTCTCCGTTTTTTGCTTCTTGTACGTTGGAGGATCTATAAGTAAACTGACACGGTCTCCCTACCAGCGGATGGATGGGAGTGGTTATGAGAAGACACGGTCAGAAAGCGACGTACAAGTTTTGTCTCGGATATTTCGGAACGCTCGAGTTCCGTCTTCAGCGAGCAAGAGCAAGTTTTTACTTCGTTGTCGGGTTAAATACGAGTCAGAGACAAGGGTGGAAGAAGTTACATGTCAGCTCGGTAGGATGCAACATCTGGTTTTATTAATAATGGCATCCCCAAACTTCGCTGACATGTACACCTTTGTCGCGGTTGATGCAGCTGTTATGTCGAATGTAAAAGGCTTCTTTAATACGCCGCATGTGGAAGCGGTCTTCGCGGCAGAGAATGCGCGGTTCAAGGTCGAGTGGGCATGTGGCACCATGCTCAACAACCGCGAAGGCCTTCAAAGCCTCATCCATGATCTTTGGTTGATCGCGGGGTTTGGGGCGTCCCCGGCGTTGTCGGTTCTGATTCCATTGAGTCTTTGTTTCGCGGTCTTGTAACGGGCCAGCGCAAGCCGTGGTGTTCATGAAATCATCAAGTAAATTTTTTCCCCTTTTCTCCTATGTAGGAGGCGTGGCAACCACACTTGATTTCATAA